>JAHXMU010000224.1:550785-611021 GCA_019455685.1 Philornis downsi
TCGCTGCGCCGCTTCCTGGAAATTTAGTCGCCATGGAGCCGTACACAGGAGTGCAGCGTGCATTTTGTGTCCAAGCGTATTACGAAAACAATAAATCAGTGATTACTGCACGACGTTTGTATCGGCATGAACACGGTTTACACGATTTAAGTGAAGTTCCAAGCGTCAATGTGATACGAAAATGGATCAGAATGTTCGAAACAACCGGCTCAACAGTACCAATTTCGGTTCGTGGTCGCCCAGTTTCTGCAAGATCAGCCGACATTGTGGAGCGTGTTCGTGTTTCAGTTCACGACGGTTAGAGCGAACAATTATTGCAACATGCTAGCAGACTTTTTGGTGCCAGCTTTGCAAGAATTTCAAGGCAATACCTCGAGGATGTGGTTTCAACAGGATGGGGCCACATGTCATACGGCTAGGGTATCCATAGAGCTGCTGAAAAATGTTTTTCCTGGAAAACTCATTTCAAAAAGGGGGGATATTGAATGACCCCCATGTAGCCCCGATCTCTCTCCATGCGATTATTTTCTATGGGACTACCTCAAATCGGTAGTCTACGAGAATAATCCGACCAATTTAGAGCAGTTGAAGAGGAATATTATTCAGGAAAGTAACAAAATACCGAGGACAACTTTTCAACGAGTTTTCCAAAATTTGCGACTTCGATTCCAAGAGTGTCAAGCAGCCGAGGGAAGCCATTTGGACAACATTATTTTTAAGTCTTAAAAATTCCCATGCTTCTACTTTTTAAAAATACAAATATATTTTTTTTATGTTTCGTAGTCTTTTTTTAATTGAATATTTAAACCGCCAACACCCTTATGGCCCACGCTGTACAACGCTATATACAGATTACTAATGCAATCTATTGGAAAAATATTGAATTTATTTTTCTATACTAGATATAAGTCCTTTAAACTAATATCTATGCATGCGAAACAATTATCCAAATCCCGACATCTACCTAGAATGCCGGCAGCGAACAACGTCTATGCTCTGTATTCGTGATCATATGAAAAAATGTTGGACCAACATTATCAAACTTATTATACTGTTAGAATATCAATAAATATTATTAATTTTGAATTTTCTATTATTCAACTCAGTGTCATTTCTAAATATTTTTGTATTTTCCCTGAAAATGGTTACCCAGTTTTTACAAAACCGGCATTTGGTTTTGAGTAAAGAAAAAACAGTTGTCCGGTTTTCGGTTTCGGTTATGAGTACCCACTTTACTGCTTACACATGCACCATTCCTTTACTTGTTTATTAGTATAGATTTGATAACTTTTAATACAATTAATTTGCATTACCGGTCGCAGTAGGATAGCGGCCTATTGTCTGCCTTTGACAGAATCAATAAGTATGTTGTAACAAGTTGGTAATAACATCCAGTAATGTGTCACATTAAGTCTATCATCTTTGGCGGCAGAAATCGGTCAGGCTAGATAAATACAATTCTGTCGTTATGCATTTACTTCATTCAAGGAGTCCTGTCGTTTATGCCACGCGGTAGTTTTGTCAATGCATACACTGGTTGTCAGTTGCATACAAATAGTAAGGAAGTACGACCATCTTTGGTGATCCCGCGTTGTTGGCTGACTGCGCTATTCTAATGTAAAATGGATATGAAGAGCACTGCTGTCGTTATTATATTATCACCATCGTCACTGCGTAGTTACGTCGTTGCAGTTTGAAATTCATTAATACGCACCCAAATACCCACTCCTGTTTAGACACGCTTGCATGTATATGTGTACGACTATGTATGTATGTATGACATTGATGAAACTTCTTATCGCTGTAACTTGATTAGGTACTGCCAGTTTCAGTTATGTAATAACATCTTAAAAATTGCAGTCATTAATTTTATATATTCACACGCATAAAATAAAGGGTGTCCCAACAAGAACGCAAGATTTAAATTTTATATAAAACACAAACTTTTAAAAAAAATCGTGAAACTTTATTATATCTTAAAGTAGGCAGAATGAGGTTATGTATGGAACAACACATCGGGCAGATGGCCGCCGCGGCTTTGCTGGCACACACGCAATCTTTTAATGAAATTTTCAATGACCGTTTTGCATAAATGCTGCAATATTTTATTAATGCAGCGTCCAATTTTCTCTTTTAAGACTTGAGTCGTCATCGGCTTATTCGGGTTTAATGGTATTAAGTTGCACGATCTAGGCGGCCAATTCTGGTCTCTAAAACGCGAAATAACACGACCTGGAAATGACTGATGCAGCAATTGAGTTGTTCCTCTGGCTGTATGACATGTGGCGCCGTCTTGTTGAAACCACATACCCTCCACATTCATTTCTTCAATTCTAGGCACGAAAAAACACGTTATCATTTCACGATACCAAACACCATTGACTGTTTGCGCTTGACATGCCTCATTTTCTTAAAAAAAAAGGTCCAATGATTTCTCCAAACCAAAATCCACACCACACAGCGACACGTTGGGGATGCATTTGATTCTCGTGAATCACTCGAGGATTTTCCTCACCCCAAATGCGACAGTTCTGCCTATTTGCGAAGCTATCAAGATGGAAATGGGCCTCGTCACTGAAGATGATTTTACCGGCAAAATCGACATTTTCATGTTGTCTCTCCAATACCCGATTAACGAACATCATCACATACAGATGCGATCGATCGACCTGGTCGAAGGCGCGTTATTGTCTTTACATCACTAACAGACCCAGTTTTGGCAAATTTATCCATTAATCTCTTTACAGTTAAATCTTTTGGTGCATTAATGTGATCCCAAATTGATCGCAATTTGCGAACTGTAGCCGCAAAACTTTCACCATTTTGGTAAAACAATTTCACAATGAGAATACGTTGTTCATTCGTGTAGCGCTCCATTTTTACTAACCTCGCACCTTCTACTAGCAAAAAATAACAATTGTTCAAATGTCAAACAATGACACTTCGAATGGCGCCAAATTTAAATCTTGCGTTCTTATTGGGACACCCTATGTGTATGTGTGCAGACTGTTTAAAATCCACTTTAGTTTACTTTATAAAAACAAATTCCTTTACATCTCATGAATGAGACATGGAAGAATTTCTCACATTCAATGAGCTTACACTCATTCTATTTTTAGACTCACTCAATCAGACCTACAGATTAACGGCGATTTCGAACATCACAGTTTAAGAAGCATTTACTAGGCTTGTCGATTACCCGACTGCTCGAAGTATCTATCAGACACATCGAGATGACCGCTGCTTAAATAATGGTAGGTATGTGGGATTGAACTTGTGATCATGTGAACGATAGTCGTGTGTACAAAGCATAGCTCTACGGTCGGTCACTCTACATACTCGTACTTTAATATTGACTGTTTTTCACTTATTTGGATTTGGATAATTCGATAAGTATTGTTATATAGTTTCGTAATATAGAGAATTTATGTTATTAATCGCTATATTGCTGATCTTGACGTGATGTCTCTTCCTTGATCACCTCAATAGAAGTTCTATTCAATCTTCGTATCATTTTTCCAATTTAAGGCAAGCTAGCATTTTCAATCGTTATAATTTAGGGCAATTTACGTTATTTGTTCAAATTTATTGTACAATCTTCAAAGTGGGTCTCTACCAAAATAATACACTTATGGCGACGAATAATTAGGCCATCAAAACATTATGCGAACTTCTTTTCCGGAAAAAGTTTCAGTTCTCAACACAAATTTTCTTTTATAAGGTACGCAACTAAGTTCTCGCTGTTTGTCAATAGATAGCGCCAGCAGTAAGTGCTAATCGATTTTGCCATAACCTAAACATCATGAGCCAAGCTTAGGCATATGGTAAACATACTACCATGACACAATAGTGATTTTCTTTTGACGTCATATTCTTTTGGTTCTGTGAATATGTATGATTTGGTGTTAAATAATCGTCATATGCGGGAAGTATTAATTTTCTTCTTTCAGTCGAAGAAAATGGCGGCTGAAACTCATCGAGAGCTTCAAAACGTTTGCGGATATACTGTTTTAAGTGAGAGATTGGTTCCGTCGCTTTAAAAACGGTGGTTTTGATGTTGACGACGTTGACGTTCGCGTGAAGGAAGACGAAAAACCTTCGAAGACACTGAATTGACGGCATTGTTTGATGGTGATTCGTGTCCAACGCAGGTAGAGTTTGCTTCAGTATTAGGAGTTACCCGCCAAGAAATTTCCAAGCGATTGCATGCGTTGGGAATAATTCAAAAGCAAGGTTCCTTATGAGCTGAAGCCAAGGGACGTTCAGCGTCGTTTTTTCGCCTGTGAACAACTGCTTGAGCCGCAAAAAAAAAGTAAGGGGGTTTTTCATCGTATTGTAACGGATGATGTAAAAATGGATTCATTATAGCAATCCAAAGAAAAGAAAAGCCCGGTCATATTTCTACTTCGTCGCCTCGGCCGAATATTCACGTTGCGAAGGTTATGCTCTGTATTAGGTGGGACCAGGTCGGTGTTACTTATTACGAGCTGTTGAAACCATCACTGGGGATCGGTATCGACTTCAATTAATGCGATTGACCTAAGCTTTGCGAGAAAAATGCCCACAATACGTGGAGAAGTACGAAAAAGTCCTTTTTCACCATGACAACGCTCGGCCTCATGTGGCCAAGCCCGCTGAAACCTACCTGAAAATGCTGAAATGGGTAGTTTTACCCCATCCGCCACATTCTCCAGATATTGCGCCATCCATTCATATGACGGCATCAGGGAATGGGTAGATTCCTGCGTAGCCTCAAAAGATGAACAGTTTTACCGTGGCGGAATTCGACCTTTGCCAGAAAGATGGGAAAAAGTAGAAGCTAGCGATGTGCAATACTTTCAATGATTCATTTGTAAAAATGTTTTTGTAATAAAGTTTAATTTTTATAAAAAAAAAAAACAGGAAGAAATTAACTGCGCATCTAATATATCTTCTATCAACGGATCAGAAAAATGAAACACACATCTACTTACCGCTTTTCAGTGCACTGTACCACTCATGTGCTTGTATTTTTGATAAAGTCAATTCGCCGTAAGCCTTCTGTAACATCTTCTGTGGTTCGGCATACGAAATTCCATTTGCAATATATAATTTGTTTGATAATTTTATCCATTGTAAAAATCAAAAAAACTCACTTGAGACGTCCTGACAAAAGCGAGCACTGCAAATAAAATAAGAGACGGATCACGTTCAAAGTCCACGTCAATATATAGGAGAGTTCAGCCAAAAAGAATTTGGCAGAATGTAAACCTTACTCCTACATACTAAATAAGGCTATTAAACTATTATAGAGGACACTTTCTAAGCAGGAAAATGATTTTTTGCCGGATTAAAAACTTTTACTAAGACAGATTTTTCCAAGCACACTTTTCCTGTAGAAGTCGGTTTGATTTCATATACGATGACTATTTTGATTTTCGTTTAAATAATTCAAGATTTTGTTCAGAAACTCATTTTTGAGTTATGATAAAAGAAAATCTTTTGGAAACTTTGTAACTTTAGGAAAATCACATCATTGAATGAGGATAACTTTGTATTCTAATCCTGCTTTTGAATACATTTATTGTTTCGTTTTGTTCATAAAAGTTGGGAAAATTGGTTATTTGTTTGACCGCAATGGTAAATTTGTATTGTAATGGAAAAACTTGCGTGATCAAGAGTGATAAAATCCAACTTCAATTAATTTTGTGTTTTACTATTTTCATAAAACTACGAAACCAATATAGAATTCAACTCAGACATTTTTCACTATACATCATAGAATCACTCTAAGGTTGAGATCATGAGTGGAAAAGCAAATATTTTGATGAGTGTATTGTCATATCCAATACGATAAATGACAGCAAAATGTTTTCTAACAAAATCGTCTTACATGGAATAGTTGGTGATTTTAAAAGTTTTGTCGGATCAAACTATAGGATCTCATTAGGGCAATATACGAATTGGTATATACATTTTGTTTTGATGAAATCCTAACGAATTTGTGCAAATTTGTCTCGATTAATGCCAATTTGCAGGCAACACAAATATCAAACATATGAGTGTGTATTTAAGTTGCTGAAGTGAATTTGCTTTAAGCACCTGCGAAACACGATGCTCACTTAACCATCCAAACAAACATGAATAATCGTGTAAACTGTGTCATTTTTCAACAACAAAAAAATTAGACCCAAATCGTTTTACATTTGTTATCATTTCCAGCAGACTTTAAGTTTTATTCCATGGTAGTAAATCAGTGTACATCCTCACTCGGGTTTATGTGGCCAGAGCAGCCGAAACTTCCCATAGCGAATAAAATTCAATCAGTTTCGCACAAACTTTAAACATTTGAAATGTTTTCTGTTAAATCTCATGAGCCATGGAGATGCCGCATCTACACATTAACACAACGGCAGAATAGGACGGTGGAACAAATGACAGAGATAGCAGGATGAGGAAGGACAACACTATTAGCGGGAAGAGAAAGGGTTGGTGCGGGCTTTGCCACTTTCACACATAACTCATAAAGTTGGCACAAAACTTTCGCCCACGACATCAACTCGTATGTATTAGACCGAAGAGAATTCAAAGAAATGAAAGAGATAATTCCTCGCTCAATTTATGGTTACGCCATCCGCATCCGGTGGATAAAAATAGAGTTTGGAAAAAAAGGATAGCAGTTAAGACATAGATATTTAGAGCAGTTATGTGCTGTAAGTAATGTGATGTAATTTTCTTCTAGATCCTTATGGGGGAAAAAAAGTTTTGTAAATATTCTCACTTTTTGTATGTAAGAGAATTTGGTTGTTCTTCTTAAATCTCTTTGATTGGATGAGTTCATACCATCAGACATGACATTCATGTGTTTATAAGAGTTTCACTTCACAGCAGCAGAATTTTTTTGTTTGGAAAACTTCGACCAGGCCTTCAGATCGGGTCTTCATTTGGAAATAATACGGGCTGATATTGCAAAAGTAGGCTTTCCGCTATCATGTGTCGTAGAATGCAGTGCTTAACATAATGTTGATTGGACTTAAAGGCAGCTAGAATAAAGATTTTTAGCTATTACACGCAGCATGTAGACGCTTCGTATGTTGCACGCTTCGGTCTCCTGTGCTTCTTTTCAAATTCATCTCATCAAGTTTTGAGATTGCCTGGACCTTCCAATGGAGTTTTGGTTGTCTTTCTCTGTGATTCGCATCGAATTCATTGTCGAAGACTTTTAGTGCAGGAGCGTTTGGGTTCATTCCCACATTATGATCTAACAAAGGCGACCGCTGTACTTTGATAGGCTTGACCACGTCGATATCGATATACAGTTCATGATTCATACGTCGGTACTCTCCATTAATGATAAAGTATTTGTGAGCATGTTTTTTTTTTTATTAAAGACTCTTAAAACTGATTCATATACTTGTTTCATAATTCGAGATTCTACGCCATACTGGGCTTGGTCATTTAATCGGTTGTCAGTCCAATCCGTTTGCAAGCAATACTCCTTGGCGACTGAACCGTTCTAAATTTGTAGTTTTCTCAAAGGAGTAGACACTTTCACAGATTGTTTTGTTTTTACAGCGACTACGTTAATAATAATTGTTGATAACATACAGAAGTGTACACAGCAAATTAACTGTGGGTTCCTAAGACATTTTCAAATCGTAAATGCTTTGTTGGAGTAGTAGTCAATACCGTAACTAACAACAAAGATGTTACTTTTCGGATTTCATGATAAGTCCATCTTTGGACCTCTTTTTCACCAAATCGATGCTCTTAGTAAATCATCATTTAAATATATATATGTGTAAGCATATATGAGAAACAAACAACTTGACTATGTTCTCGATTACAATGGATACATATTTGTTAACTCCATTTAAATGCTTGAGAAGGCTGCAGTAATATCTGACAATTCGCTGACATTGATGTCTATATCTTGTTTTCAAGATAATACCAGTTGTATTAACTTCAATATTCATTATAATTATCTTCAACAATTTGTTGAATATATCGTCTGTTTAAATCCTCATTCCTACAAGAACATATAAGCTTTGCAGGAATACCAAACTCGGCCATAGTCTCATATGATTTTTGACGTGTTGGACTCCTAAAGGAAGCTTTGGAGCCAATGAGAATTTTAAATGTGTTGATCGCCACAATATGAAAATCTGTAATTTTCTGTTGTTTGTTTGATCTAAAGTAGCACTGATAAAGCCCAATCAGATCAACTTAAATAAGCTTTAGTCAGTTACACATCACACTGGGATCATATGGATCGTTTTTCTTGGATGCGGCATATAATACAGGGTGTCCGTCGGTTAGGTATACTACTTTGTTTGTTTTACAATTTTTGATTAAATGAAAGAGAATATATCTTATATTGATAAATGTTTTATTTAATTTAATAAGTCGACAATCACATATATGTTTGGAATACAATATCAGATAAGTGCCCGCCTGTATTAGCCTCACAATTGCGAGCCTTTTTGAGCACATTTTTCATTACATTCTCAAACATTTCACGCGGTATTTCATTAATTTCATCACGAATATTTTGTTTGAGTTGCTCAAGCGCTTCTGCTTTGTTTGAATAAACCTTGCTTTTCAGATATCCCCACTAAAAGAAGTCCGGAACAGTCAAATCAGGCGACCGTGGAGGCCAATCAACATCACCATTTCTTGAAATAACTTGTTGTGGTAAGAGGTCTCGCAGTAATTCCATTGTAATCCTGGCTGTATGCGATGTGGCACCGTCTTGTTGATACCACATGTCAATCAAACCCAAAACATGCAGTTGTGGCCTTAAAAAATTTTCAATCATGTCACGATATCGCTCCTCATTTACAGTTACCGTTACGCCGTTTTCAGTTTCAAAGAAGTAACGTCCAATGATCCCTCCTGACCAAATTGCACACCAGATTGTCAAAGGTGACTGATGAATAATTTGAGGGTTTTCCATTGCCCAGAACAGACTATTCTGTTTATTCACATATCCATTCAAATGAAAACGTCACTCATTATGATTTTTTCATGAAAATCGGGGTTGTCATGGGCGGGCTGCAACATCATATTGGCATATGTACGACGGCGTAAATGGTTTTGTGGAAGAAGCTCTTGTGCCAACTGAATCTCAAATGGAAACAAATGCAAATCCTTGTGCAAAATTGTGGCCAAAGTTGTTGTTTGAAGACCAAGATCCTGAGCACGGCGTCGAATTGAGGTTGATGGATTGTTTTGAACACTTTCTTGAGCAGCAGTTATGTTTTCAGCCGATCTTGCAGTTCGTTGTGGTCCATGCTTGGCCCTAGCAGCTACAGACCCTCTTTCTTCGAAATCATTCACTACACGATAAATAGAGCGTCTTGTTGGCACGTTGTTTCTCCCAAAAATTTCACGTAAGTTTCTCATCGTCACAGTAATTGATGATTGATTTTGATAAAATATTTTAACGATTAAAACACGTTAGTTTATCAAATATTTTTCTATAATAAATTTTCCACATCTCTACTTCACGACTGCCAAATATGAACTGCCAAGACTAATGTTTACCAAAATGGCGGCAAAACAAAGTAGTGTATCTTCCCAAAGAACACCCTGTAGCTTTAAATTACTGTCAACGGTCGTTTATTCACTAAGCCAAGCCGTGATTACCACTATCGGTCTTAAATAGCTTTGCCGGCAGGTCATAAACACCTGCAGCTTTATCGGTTTTAAGCTGTAGTACTTCTAGTCTAAGGTCGTTTTGCCCTGTTATTTTCGTGTAGCCACCCAGCCTATAGAAATTTCACTACACTTTACGTATCTGTGACCAGATTTGCTTCGCCGTGCTTAGAGAGATGGATCTTTGTTCTACAATCTTTACATTTTGTTTGAAGTTTTAAGATTAAAATTTCTTGACTTTTGTCTATTTTCGAGTCTATTTTCTAAGTCGATTTCGACTTTTTTACAGACTGCATTTAAAAATTCGATATCTTTCTGTATACGCTTAAAGGAGAATATTCAGTGTATTTTATAAATGGCTTAATACTGCATCTAATTCAAATTAGAATACTGTGGTGGATATTACAACTTTCCGGCATTTGTTTTGTCTATTTTGCCGAGCAATTTAAAGAAAAAAATCCAAATCTAGGGAGCTTAAATTAAGATAATTATTCAAGTAGCAGCATGAAATGAAGATAGTTTAAACACTCAAATGTTATTTCAATTTAAAGTGTTTTTGTATCTGTTCTGGTAGTCTTCGACAAAAAATTAAAAAAAAATTAGAAAAGCGCAACCGAAACTTCGTTAGAAGGATCAGGCTTGTGAAGTACTATCGAACTTGGAGTGACAAGAAAATGACATGGAGAAGAAGCGTTTGGAATTATTTTCTACGCGCGGCGTATAATAGTAAGTAAGTAAGAAGGCCTTGACAATTTCACAGTTGTCAGCAAAAGTGCGAATAGGTCCATGTGAGTGGTGATGACAGTGTATTCGCAAGTCGTCCTTGTGGAACAGAGTTTCTCTCCAAATAAATTTGGTTTCTTTTTAGGGATGATGTGGAATTTTGACAGCACATATAAAAGACCATTAAACAAAAGCAACAAAGGGGAGAACAGAGATCTTGCAAAAAATATAGAAAACTTTGTATGCATCCCCAGAAGCTACCGCACATACACAGACATCCATTCATTCATTTCGCTAACTCTCCTAAAGTGTTGCTTCCACCAGTACTTGGGCTGATAGTTCGTTCGGTGCAGTGCGTTGGCTAGAGAGCTGGGAGTACAGCAGCAGCCAGGACCGAAATCACGAAACTTTAAAATATATTCAAACATACTTTTCGAACAAACGCAATTATTTATATAAACAAACATTCAGCCATACTCGTGTTCCGGTTTAATTTACATTTACATGCATTGAGGGAAATGTTTTTTTCCACACATAAACATACAAAATATACTGCCAACGTCATCCTGCTGCATGTAATGTACGTATTGTACACTGTTACAAAATAAAACAAACCGCTGTATTCTGCGACAAATAATGCCATTCATTAGAGAATTTGTCAGGAGAAAGGCAGGATGAGATTCTTATTAATTGCATGTTATGAAAAGACGTCATGACACAGGCTGTTAAAAGCCGAGTTTAATTTTTAGAATTGATTGGTTTTAAATTGATAAATGTGTTAGTTCAATAAATGTATCGGCTTAACCAATGTAGAGACAACTCTTATATCACCTAACGAGATTATCATAACCAGATTTTTATTACTGAAGATATGGGCCCAGTAGCGATGAAACTGTCCTGATAATTTTGTGTTATTAAAAAAAAACGTTTGCCTTTGGTCGAAAACTAGCTAGTGAATGTATCTTATCGACAAATCTATAGGGTAATAAAACAACTGATATGAACGAATGCATAACCAAAACTGAAAGCCTTATGATTGTGATAACGACAGGGCTGAATGCCAAAAGGGCATTGGACTCCGGATGAAGTGGCCACAGATTTCTATCTTGTTTTGGGGATATCAGAAGAAATTTATACAACTTTGCAGAACTCTTTGCAATTAAAGAATGTTGACGTCCTATGAAGCTATTATAGCTTAAATTCTGCCGAAAAGGAAACAGAATCACTTTCTTACGGGCTAGAAGATGCGCCAAGTAAAGCAAAGTTTCGAGATATAATGGCTTACACCGTTCAGCAAATAATCAATATGAATACTAATTATTTTCACATAAACTAACATTAATTACAAAATTGGGATATGACCGATTGTCACGACCATTATCAAGCTACTTTGCCAGTAAAGTTTCAATAGCAACCAACACCGTTGATGGCATTAGACGACAAGGTGTAAGAGTGGCATTCAACGGAAATTTGCTTTACATTTTTGCTTTTTTTTTTTTTAATTATGGTCAATGGAAAAGTCGTGAACAATAACACAAATATAAAATTTTCACTAGTTTGCACAATTTGTAAAGAGACACACGATAACTTTCAGAGTGTGAATGAATCAGTAGCTTAGTAACACAATTACGACTACATCATATCTCCCATACGAGGTGTGTTAAAAAATAAGGTGAATTTTCAAATTTCGCGGGCTACGTAAATTCGACTTTCGATTATTATTATTTTTTTATGTTGGTGCACTCGCCTCGAAGATAAGGTTTTATCCATATCGCAGGTTTAATTTGTTTGTGAAAGGCATAAATAAGACAAAAATGGATCAAAGAAGTTGCATCAAATTTTGTGTAAAAAATGGAATTAAGTGCTCAAAAACATTTGAAATGTTGACAGTGGTGTGGTATGGTGAGAGTACTCTGAGTCAAAAAAAAGTTTACAATGACGACGCTTACTTTGGACGCGCCAGCACATGAACAACGGATGAAAATGTTGAGAAAGTAAAGAAAATTGTTATGGAGAATCGTCGAATCACAATTAGAAAAGTTACTGAGGATGTCGGCATATCGGTTGGCTTATGCAATGCAATCTTTTCGGAAATTTTGGGCATGAAACGTGTGGCAGCGAAGTTCACTCCAAAATTGCTGAATTTTGACCAAAAACAACGTCGGATGAATTGTTGCATGACGTCAACGGTGATCTAGACTTGCTTAAAAGGGTGATAACTGGTGAAGAATCATGGGTATATGGTTAAAACACCAAAGCTCAATAGTCCCAATGGAAGAGTCCAGGAGAGCCAATATAAAAAAAAAATCACGTCAAATTCGATCAAATAAATGTCAAGGTTTTGCTCGTTGCAGGAGTTCTTACCGCAAGCTCGTACGGTAAATAAGGAGTATTACCTTGAAGTTATGCGCTGTTTGCGTGAAGCAATACGAAAAAAACGCCCGGAATTGTGGAAAAAAATCATGGCTTTTGCATCATGATAATACACCTGCTCACTTTTTTAAACCAACCAAAGCCACCAAGCATTTCGCAAGAAAATTCGGCCGTTGGTGGATCAATCGAAACATGGTTTCGAATGCACTATTGACAGTAACATAGCAGATTATTGGGAGGATGTTTTTGTTTAAAAAGTGTGGATTATACAAATTACAGACACTCAAAAAGGGTCAAATTTTTCATGAGAAGTCATAACATGGACTTGTTTGATATGCTGTTGGCGTCATTGAAACTAAAAATTTCATTGCTGAGACAGGCTAGGTCAATACCGGAGTTAAAAACCGCATATTCTTCAGATGTGACTGTGTACACGGGCTGCCTGTAGGGGGGAAAGTGTCTTCTGAGAGCGTTGCAGCTATGCTTTTGAAGAGCTGTAGATTCTAATTTAGAGTGGACTGTATGTAGGCTTACGGGGGCGAGGGGAATGTCTGCAATATTCAGCTCGGCGTTTAAGCGACGTTGATTGCGTCTACAAGCTGTTGGTGACAGCTTCAGATGATTTCTGATGAGCGTTACTGTCGAGTGATTTTTTCCACTCCAGCGCAAAAGGTTGAAGGTAGGAAAATTTCTCGCTCCGAGAGTAATTGGAGATAAAAAAAACAACTTGAATTAGTGGGAATTCAAATTAAATTTTATTGGGTGTAGCTCACCGTTCGGGTTGTAAATTATAAGTAAGTCTTTACATCCGTTGCACTTAAAACATAGCACTGGTTTTCTTCTTTTTATGTTTAACATTTTCTTCGAAATTAGTTTTAGAATTCACAATAGTAACATTAGGAGAGTTATGTTAGCAATTAGAATTATAGCAAAAAATTCACAATAAATAGTACATACAATTTAGAAGAAGGCTAAATTGAATTTATTTAAATTAAATTTGCAACGGAAATAACTTTTACATAATATTCAAAAAATGTTTAAATTAATATTTTTGTTTTTTTTTTAATAACAAATATATTAAATCTAGTATAAATAAACTGATAATTATTGTCTACGCCATTGGGCTTGGACAGACTGCTTTATTTGAAAAAAAAAATCATGATAATTTTTTAAAAATTAAAGTTTTTTTTTTATCAAAAGCACAAAATATCCGTTTTCTTTTTACTATAGGTAAAAGAGCATATCCCAGGAGTATGATATAATCAAAATTATTTACTTAAAGAGTTTCAGAAATTAATTAACAATAATATTGGATAGTACAAGGGACAGTATAAATGATAAAGTCTAGCATAGATTAACACATAAAAGATCAAATATCCCCCATCGAGACGTTTTTTTTTTTTTTGGAAATCTTTTTTTTGTAATCTCTGTAAATAACTAAAAAATTTCGATATTTCTAACACGTCCGCATTTTCTTATACTGTCGTTTAGCGAAGGTATATATCAAGTGTTACGGCACCCCAGAAGATTGTGGCACCCTAGAAGAAGCGTTTAAAGTACTAAGTACATTTAGAGAAAATATATTTCATGACTTTTTAAGCCATTAAGTGATATTCGTTTGTTTGGCTGGATAGTAACGATAACTGTCGTACATCTCCATGAAACTTAATAAAAGTTGGCACTTCTCAATATTTTATCAGATCGTAGTTGGGGATTGTAAATGAGCTGTATTGATCCGTCCCTTCTGTTCCTTTTCATACACCTGACTGACTGATTTTCCAAAATGCAATCTTTGCTCTATGATTTCTAAATATCAGACCGCTGTGGATTGTATTTGTGTCCATTATTATGACCTGAAATTCTATGTATCTCCGGTAAGTCCCATAGAAATAGTCGGTTTAAACCATATATTCTCAGGTTAATATCTTCCAAGCGGTTGTACTGAATTCAGCTAAATTTGGCACACGTCATGCGTGTGTCGAAAGTATTTTCAAAAATAAGGCGTAATTATACCACTTCTGTTACCTTCCATATAAATGAACCTTTTTATCAATATTTAATTTTTCGGCTGTAATCACTAATTCATAGACTGCAGTCACTTCAATTTGCATTCATAGTATCAGATTATAATGTTTGGTAAAATTTGAAAAAATAAATTGGCCTGACAACCACACTGAGACGCTTCCCATGCAAATTGCCTAATTTAACCCATGATATTTCAAAATTTATATATTTCATTCAATTGCACTAAAGCCGGTATAATTTACCACATATAAAATTTTGGTAAAATTAGTTCTACCAATAAAAATAAACGGTACTTTCACACCACTTAGGGTGTCACAGCTACATATTGGATGATTTATCATAAATCGATTTTCAGAAAGTTATAAATTTTGTTTCTTTTATTGTGCTTTAATTTAATAAGAATTTAGCGATTTACCACGCCTCTTCCGACGTCGCTACACTTTTGCATCAACGAAAATGGTGTCGGTTGCTTCACACAGGTCAGATCAAATGGAAATATCAAATTACATAACAGTATTCAATTTGTTCCACGTTTACAAATTCACTGACATCGTTTACTTTTGATGGCTCAAATAAAAGTACTAAACAATGTGGCGCCTTGAAACTTGAAACACATGTTTTATAAGATTGCCACTTTTCACCAAAATAATAATAATAATACGTCAGGTCGTCTAGTTTTGGGACCGTTGCGATATGTTTTATTGAATGTGGATTCGAAAGAGAATCATTGTAGCATGTCTTTAGCGACAGTAGCGTGATTGAATTGTTGTAGATAAGCGGTAGCGCATTTCATACGCAAATAATTGCGTACAATGGCACAAATTCTCGAGACATAGAAAGCCCTGCGGTTATCTCTTTCAATCTTAACTGTCTGTCATCAGCCATTATTTTAGTCACTTTATAGATGTTAACATCAGTGGAAGAAGTTGATGACTAACCAGAAGTAGGGAAATTTTTCAGCACAGCTCTATCGCGTTTGAGTGCACTGTACCACTTTCATGTTTGTTATATATAAAGGGTGTCCCAACAAGAACGCAAGATTTAAATTTTAAATAAAACACAGAAATTTAAAAAAAATCGTGAAACTTTATTATATCGTAAAGTAGACAGAATGAGGTTATGTATGGAACAACACATCGGGCAAATGGCCGCCACGGCTTTGCTGGCACACACGCGATCTTTTAATGAAATTTTCAATGACCGTTTTGCATAAATGCTGCAATATTTCATTAATGTAGCGGCCAATTTCCTCTTTTAAGACTTGAGTTGACATCAGCTTATTAGCGTAAACCATCGATTTAAAAAAACCCCAAAGAAAAAAGTCTAATGGTGTTAAATCGAACGATTTAGGCGGCCAATTCTGGTCTCCAAAACGCGAAATAACATGAAACCACATGCCCTCTACATTCTGGTTATCATTTCACGATACCGAACAACATTGACTGTTTGCGCTTGACATGCCTCATTTTCATAAAAAAAGGTCCAATGATTCCTCCAGCCCAAAATCCACACCACACAGTGACACGTTGAGGATGCATTTGCTTCTCGTGAATCATTCGACGGTTTTCCTCTCTTCAAATGCGACATCAGAATTGTCGAAGCCATCAAGATGGAAATGGGCTTCGTCACTGAAGAGATTTTACCGCCAAAATCGACATTTTCATGTTGTCTCTCCAATACCCAATTAACGAACTCCCTTCGCTGTCCATGGTCAGTTGGCTTCAGTTCCTGAGTCAATTCAACTTTGTATGCATGAAGATGCAAATCTTTCGTAAAAATTCGCTGCATAGTGGATTGGGAGACACCAATTTGCTGAGCTCGGTGTCGAATTGAGGTGGATGGAGTTTGGGCGACATCATCACGTACAGCTGCGACATTTTCGGTCGATTGACCTGGTCGAAGGCGTTTTGTTGTCTTTACATCACTACAGACCCAGTTTTGGCAAATTTATCCATTAATCTCTTTACAGTTGACTCTTTTGGAGCATTATTGTGACCCCAAACTGATCGCAATTTGCGAACTGTAGCCGCAAAACTTTCACCATTTTGGTAAAACAATTTCACAATGAGAATGCGTTGTTCATTCGTGTAGCGCTCCATTTTTACTAATCTCGTACCTTCTACTAGCAAACAATAACAAATGTTCAAATGTCAAACAATGACACTTCGAATGGCGCCAAATTTAAATCATGCGTTCTTGTTGGGACACCCTTTATATATGTTATTTATTTTTTTTTTGACGAATTCGATTTACCGTAAGCCTTTTGTAACATTTTCGTTGATTCCTTACACCGGGATGAAGATTCCTTACTCTTGACTAAGATTTCTACACAGATTTTAAACTCAACTCAAAAGTTGAAGTCTATGCCAAAAATAATGCTTAAGCAAATTTTTCAAGCAATGGTTGCGTTTGTTTTTTGGTATTTTTTACCCGTTTCGCCATACAAATGCTATCCGGTATACGCTAACGGGTATAATTTTACACGCTAAGCTAAACGGGGATAAGTTGTGTAAAAAAGTAGTCGAAAAGTATGGGAAATAACAATGCGATCAAGTTCTCCTACGCAAAAGTAAACAAAGAAGTAAAAGAAGAAGGAGAACGTCAAATAATGTAAATATGTACAGGTTGTCAATTTTTTTGCAAACATCAGTTGGTGAATTTTGGCTTTGTGTGTTACTGTACACACGATGCGTTCCAATTCAATTTTAATTTCAATTTATTAATTGCGAGAACAATAAGTTATGTTTATTTTATTTATAAGAACAAACCAGAAAACATTTCATAAATAGCAATGCTGCCAAGTAAATTTTGCTAAGCGCTGATGCGTTATTTTGGTATTCTACACCGGTATCCTATATAGGATACCAAAAAAATGTAACCAATATCGTATTTTTGTTTTGTTTTCTTCATTAAATCAGCTTTTATTTTAAAGATATTGTTTTTTTCTGGTAGAATCACTCGATTTTTGCAATGTACTTTTTCTGAGAAAGATAACTAGTTATGTCGGGATTACAACCCACTATCATGTGCAGGATTGCCACACGTGCTATGAAAGGCCACGCCATTTGTGATTATTCCTTCAGAATTGGAAATAGTCGACACCTGCAATGGAGTTCAGTACAAAGCAGATGTCAATTACGAGATGGTGCTAATACCACCATACCGGCTCGTTTATAGGACTTCATCCTCCCCGAGAAGTAATTTTTGTGCTCATCTGAACCTGTTAGTCTAAACGACTAAGACAACCATGATTATGCTCAACATTCATGGTACAGGGCCACAAGTGAAGGCAGCAAGAAGATCATTAGTAAAAAAACAAAAAAAAAAAACAAGTTACCTTTTATTCCATGAATGGTATATGGGAGAGCTTCTCACATTCAGTGAGCTTACAAGCATTGTATCTTTAGACTCACTCAATGGGGCTTGCTGTTTAACTATGATATCGGATGTCAGTTTGAGAAGCATCTGCTAGATTTGTCGATTATTCGACTACTCGAAATGTCTGTCAAACACATCGAAGTGACTGCCGCTCAAATAATGACAGTTGTTGGCATCGGGGTTCGAATACACGATAACATGCTTGAAAGCAGTGATTGTTCTAAACAATTTGAAACACGTAGGAGAAAATACTTGTACTTATTTTTTAAAAAATTATCCTCATGAAATATTTTTTTACTAATTTACTGTCGTGCAACTGCCGAAATTACAGCCTGCAAATGTGTAACGAAGCTTATAAAGAATTTGGTCGATTAATTGTTTCAGCGACAATTCCACGATGGACTCAATTGGTCGTAGGCATTCTCTTGGGCTGTATTGACGAATGATAGAACAAAAAACATTCTACCCTAGAAAACATATCGAGTGCCACAATGTCCTACAAGGTACAGACACATGAGATAAGATGTAGCACATGATAAGAACTGTGATTATTTGAATGGCGCTGGCCTACATAGGTGGACGTTGTGTAAAATCAGTAGCAGAAAAAGTGATGGATTTTTTTTTTATATTTTCCAAATAGATAATAATCTGCAAATTCGTGAAATCACCATCGTAGTAACGAAAACGTAGTTGAGAGCGGCAAGATTGTCTTGTTTTTATTAGATGCAGCTCACTCTGTCTCCGGCTAAGTGCATTATTGTTATGTATGTATGGAGTACGTGTTTCAGTGTGACTCTTCCGTTAATGCAAATGTTTTGGGGTGCATCAGTTTATGGTGGCAAAAGGAACAGACGAGGAGGCGAACTAAAGCCGGAAGTACTTAAGAGCATCTCCGGATATTTCCTGTTTTTATTTTTCAATGTCTCGTAGATGTACTTGGGGCAGGTTGTTTCCTTCTGCTGGCCGAAGTTGTTGCATTACTTCTTTTTGTATCTCATCCGTATAGTCCACCACCATTACTAGTCAGTGTAATGGCCCTTGTGGTAGTAGTTGGTGTCCTGTGATATCTTTCCGCTTAAGTGGGCATTGTTGTTGAATAGTAGTAATGTTGTAGTTGCTATTGTTTGTTTTTGTTTGTTTACAATAAACACAATAAAGCCTTAAGTTTAGTTTAGATAAGATTTTCCCTTCCTTCATTCTGTTGCAATCTTCGTACTCTCTTGGAATCAGTCAATCCTGTTGAAGTAAAGATCCATCGGTCCGACCCTTGGTTAACAATGAAAACTTTAAGGATATAGCCATGTGAAAATTTCCAGTGTTTAAGGATATAGTAACTACAACTGCATCATTGGCACTGGCATGGACGACACATAGTGTTGAATTGATTGAAAATTCAACATGATTTGTTGAGTATTGTGACTTAATGCAATGGCAGGGAGTTGAAAATTATATTGTGAATGTCTGACGACAATGACATCTACACCAAGGCTAAGCAACAAGAAAACAACGTGTAGGAACCTAGCGCATGTCTGATTTTTCCAATTTGAATTAACTTCAACGAAGGTTGTGTGCAACTACTGTGATCAATGTTAGGCCGAGTGGTTGTTCTGTGCAGTTTAGAAGTCACTTGCAAATATGTTAGACTTATATGAACTGTGGTCGACCGAAATTCGCTTAACATAGGCAAGGAACCGCAAGTTCCGGTTAAGTCACTGTTACTTAGAACTAAGCAATATTATAGTTTTGAATTTTAAAATGATTTTTGGTAGCTTTGAAAAAAATTTCAGTCTGATTTTTAATTTTGAATTGAAATGTTGAATTGTGCATATAAATATTTGAATTTTTATTTTCTCTTTTGTGAAAAGGAAACAGCGTTAAGAATGTTTATTTTTAATTTTTTTATTATTTGTTTTTATTTTCATATTGCAATCCAAAGCTGCTTATGGTCAAACTGATTACGTAGACCAACATTTTGCGACACAAGCTTGAAATTTTACAGTTCAATTCCTAAAAATTATAATAATTATTATTATAATAATAGTAATGGAAGTTTTAACAACAAAAATGAAGAGAGATAGCATATAAAATATGGAGCATCAATAATTCATACTGAAGTATAATAATTTTACAAGCAAGACATTAAGAACTTCTTAAATTTGAAGCATGATATTGAACATCTTCTGTACTCATGTGGAATTATTGAATTCCATAATCGTATAGTACGAAACCGAAAAGTACGCTGTATTACTAGTGTTCGTGCCTGTGGAAGTTGTGAAATATTGGTTCTTGAAGATCTTCCACGTTTGGAAACTATGTCATGGGGTTGCAGGAAAACGAAATAGTTCTGAAGTCGATAAAGTTTTCAAATGTACATCCCAAAAACTTAATTTATACATAAAACGAATTATACGGTTAAAGCATTTTTTTAATCGCTCTTGTCAACCTCTACTTGTTCCACAAAAACTTCTAACCCATAAACAACGTGTGGCACCAACATTACCTTTGAAACGGTATGTTTTCGTGTTTTTAGCGGAAGAGGCACGTTAATGTTATATAACCTGCGTAGCAAGAATATAATTTTAGAAGCTATCTGCCTGATATAATTTTCAAATTTGAGAGTATGCTCAATATTAAATCCTATATTTTCATGGTACTAACATTATCAATAATTGAACCGTTTAACATAAATGAAGCATACCGGCTAGGGATTAAGTTGAAAGTTTATGCTTTTGATGTAGACGGGTTTATATGTAGAAAAATAATTTCACCAGTAACTCATATTTATTAACTCATTACTTATGCGTTTTTGGAAATCGTTAAAAGTATCCTTATTCTCACAAGCCAGGAGTTGCAAATCATCAGTATACAAGTGAGCTTTAATAGATTGTATACGTACGTCCAAAGATGTCATTGATGTAAATTGAAAACAACAGGACGTTGTGGCACACAATATATATATATATATATCCTAAAATGTGAAAATGTACGAGAGTAATGGCAGAACTAAAAGTAAAAATTCCTGAACAATGTTCTGATTATCGACCGATAAGTATTCAACCTACACTTTCAAAAGTTTTCGAACTGCTTATTAATGATCAGCTATGTTTATATTTACAGAAACAAGCGTTATCATCAGAATTTCAATCAGGATTTAAGAAAAGACATCACAATATTCTTAATGGTTGATATGATTGACATAATATGGGCCAAATTGGATGATAAGCATACCGTGATATTAATTAGTTTGAACTTCAGCCATGCCTTTGCTATTGAATAAGCTATATCAACTTCTAGACATCGTCATGTCATTTGATTCGTTTTTTTTATATGGCAGAGCAGAGTATGTTCAATCCCAGGGTGAAAATCTGGATTTACGACGGATATATCGTTGTGTGCCACAACGTCCTGTTGTTTTCAATTTATATATATGTATATAAATATTTAGGGCGTAACCCGTGTATATATGGCGAATTTCGCAAAACTCCATAACGATAATTTTGTCGATAAATTAAACCATTGGGAATTTTTTTAATTTGATTTGACAGGGATTTATTTTAACCAACAGACTTAAATTGTTAATTGAGCGTCATTGGAACATAACACAACATTGGCCGAGACCAAACTATTATACGCTGCACACAAACTTTCTCATACGGCAACTATTTGACCACAAAACGATGTACTGTGAGAGTCAGAATAGTCAAGGTTGGAACGACAGAATTTGGAAAGAATTGCAGTAATTTCTGGGGACAAAAGTCGAAAAACTTTGATGTGGTTTACTTTGATGTGCAAAGTAAGACCAATCTTCATTTCCTGTGATCTCGCGCAAGTAACCATTCCACAGTTAAAAAAATTAAACGACAGTAGCTTTTGTACAGGCTTATCCATTTTTCGGCTTCAAAAGTAAAGTTAAATAAAACTCACATGAAGCTATAATTTCGATGAAATTTTTATTTTATTTTAATGCTTGGATCTTTTTATTATGTACGCAATGCAATGTGATTTAAAGGACCGCCTCTGGAGTGGTTGGAGGTTCCTCCACCTTATTTTCATTTTTAATTTTTTTTACACATTTTTCATTTTTAGTCACTTTTTCCGGATGCAATGGATTTTCCCATAATTACTTCTGGGTTCTTCGAGCCGCAACCACCGAGTGAGAGATACGCTTCATAACTGAAGAAAATTTTATTCGATTGAAAGCCCATGTTTGAATCACTACATTTTTACGGATTCTTCGGTTGTTTCAATATCAATATTCGCAAATAGCAATTCTTTACCTAAATAAATAACACTTCAGGTGACAGATATTTAACAGATGGCAGCCTTGCCAGACCGACAGTTTTGAAACCCATTTAGTGGATAGCGCTATATAATCCGTTTAGATTTTTCATAAGTTAGCTTGGAAATTCAGGAATTATACGGAAATTTGACCATTATTCTCACTAATACTTCAGCAGGTGTAGCATTCGTAATTTTTCCAGCTGTAACAAGATTGTGAAGTTTTTTCGAATCCGAAACTGGTCACTTATTTTATAATTTTGAATTCTATAATACCATAACGCAACACTTGCGGTTTAATAAATTTTGGTTCACGTATTTGGTCAAGCAAAGGGATCAATTCGTTTTTTTTATGAATTCATAGTTATTAAGTAATTCGTTGCCTAAAAGTTTATATTAATAATGTTCGTTCGTTCGTTCAAAAATGTTCGTTATGTTATAATCAAGTTTTGAATTAGGTTAGATATATTGTAGGCTAAGTGAGATGGCGTAGGTAAGTGCAGGTGTGGTGACAGAAATGGGGAATGCTATCTATAGGTTATTAGCATTCAAAGTTAAATTGAGTGAAGACTAGAAATATCTGTTCTGGTGCATTTTTTTCTGTTTTTTTTTTTGTATTTGTTTTTTAGCGGTGTTGATAAAGAAATTTTGTGATGTGATAATAATCAATTAAGAGACAATATCACTCTCCTAATGCTGAGCAAAGCTGGCTGGCAAACGCAAATTGGTTTAAGTTGCTTCTAAAACTGAGCAGTTACCGGAAAAGATTTTGACATTTTTTGAGGAAAAAATGTTTCAATAAAAAATGTTTTAATTTAAAAATAATGGTTTTTCTCAGGAAATTACTGGAACAACTCGGATTTTCAGGTCCTCATCTGTATTTCAAAAAATGTGCACACCCCACAATAAATGAAAATCCCAAAGTTACAGATCAGTGGTATAGGATGGAGGTGGCATCACCTCCCATCCAAATTCAAAAATTTTCTGCCGAGTCTGTAAAAATGTTTGACCTAGCGTTGAAGTGGTGTAAAATCACCCCTTCATGATATACTAATTCAGACCTTTTTTATGTTAGTGCACCATTAGCTTCATCATTTAATGCAATAGATCTCAGGATTTATGGTTTGGTTTCTTGGTAGCACTTCAAAGTAAATAACTTACTTTAAATACAATCTCCCTAATTTTCGACATAACTTTTCTTAGTGTAATTTACCCTTTGCCAAAATGTGAGTTCAACTGGCTTGAAATTGTCGTAAAGAATCAGTTTTTCATCCCCACTGATAATGCGTTGCAAAAATGGGTCATTTTGGTTGCGCTTAAAAAGTAAATCACAAATGCATTTGCTTTAGCAGAATCCAAACATAGGGGTAGTCATCGTGAACTAATTTTCGTAGGTTTTTTCTGCTAAGGCATCCAACCCATACACGTTACAATCATCCCAGTGCGCAAACATCTTCGAGTCTTTTTTGATTTCTGAAAAAGAGCAAAATAAAGCAAAAATACTACCTATTCTATATTCACAACACCATTTAAAAGTAAATTGACCACTGAAAATGTGGTGAAATATCACAAATTGAACCTTAAAATGTCAGCTGTGAAACGGTATAACATATAAGTTAACCAGTTGAGCTAAAATATTTCAAGAATAACAAACACTATCTGTGTGAAAAAAATGAAATTATTTTTTTACCAAACCAATATTTTGTCAGTTCTTTGAATTAAATTATAAGCAAAATGTTCGTATTCAAAAAAGAAAAAAAACGATTTTGGAATCAGCATTTTTGAAAACAACGATAATGAGTTTAAACATATGTCAAACATTTTACATATCCGACCTTGTCATGGTCACCACCTTTGGTGGTGACCCACAAAATGAGTTCAATTGGTCATCCCCTCTATGTGGGTAGTTTTTGTTTCTTGCTGACTGGTCTCAATTCAACATCAACGATTCTTCTCTATTGTTGCCTTTAATAGATATTCTTTTTGTTTTACGTATCGTATATGAATCTTCGTCATTGTCGCCCTTGTCAGCATCGTCTATGCCACTTTTTCATCAACTCATCTCCTCTGGCGTGCCTCTGTGTACTGTGTGATGCAGTGTGTCAACTCCGGGTGCAGCAAAAACATCAGCTGCAACGACAGATTACATTCACTCCATTAACATTTTATGCATTTGTAATATTGCAATTAAATTTTTAATGTTTTCATTTCGACATCACTGCAGTTTTTTGTTCCCATCCAGAGTTATGCTTGGTTTTGACTCTTGTTACTACTCTGGTGATAGTTATAGTTGTTCATCCCAAGTGTACGACTGCGAGAGGCGCAACAAAAGTTTATACAATCAATTAAAATTGTCGTCCGTGATAGCAGTTTGTGGTGTGTGGAGACATTTTGGTGATTTGATAATCAATAGCAACTAGACTTGGCACGAAGTTATCATATGAATAAATATGTACTGAAGGGCTCATCCTGTCGCCTAGAAGATGGACTAAAACACTATGGAAATGTTGTGACTCTGCTGCGATTCGCAGATGGAAATTACATCCATCAGGCTGTTTGCCTGTGGCACCGAGCTCCGTTTTGCCTCATTAAAGTCTTACTTCAAACGATTTTTAGTGCAATATTTAGCTTCCTTTTAATTGAAACAGTGCATACATGACAGTCAAACTAAACGATTTCCATTATTCTATCGAGATTTTTGACAATTGGTCTCCTTTGACATCAAACTAACGCCAACGGAATCGCGAACGCCAACGCGAAACCAAAGTTGTAACGGACTGTTACTATATTAGGACCATAAACACTATTCACATTTTAAGCCCCCAAGCTTGCCTCTTAATTTTTATCGAAGAAAAAATGTAAAATATGACATGTTTTCTCTCTGTTGATGTCCACCTTTGACTCGCGTTTAAACAATACTAAGTCAAGCAATTATAAAACTGTCTGAGTAGTTCTTTGAGTGCGAAGTCTTATCTTTCTGGTTCCATCAAGCATACACCGATCGCACTTATACCACGTGGGATAATGATTACTAACGCTATCTATTGGAAAAATAATTTATTTCTTTTTACTATACGTTATAATTTATGTTAGCTTCTTAACAAGTTTCGATCACTTTTAAAGCTGTATGAAGCATAAACTAATGCTTCATTTGATATTTTTGCGATATGCAGAAAATGAAGAGTCTTTTATCGCGGTATTGTTCGCTTTGTCGAAAAAGGTTATATTTGTGGAAAGAAAACTCATAGATATTGCATCATGATAACATTTCATTTCACAAGGATATCATAGTGAAAGAATTTCTGTTCATTTCTTGTTTTATTGACCAATTCCTAGGACTTTTTTGACAGAGTGTACGTCAGTATTCCGGCAAAGTTTTAATAATACTGACTACTTTCCTTTGGCCGTCGTTTTGTACTTCATAAGTATCTTTGGATGGAACAATTCTTTCGCTGCTGCCGTTCGTCTTGTGCCCGCATCCCTTATGCTGACACATAAGAATGTAAATGCAAATTCGGTTGCAAGTTGATGTGCCACAGTAGTTACAAACAATTTGAGGATGTAATGTGACAGCGAAAACAGTTGTTGTTGCTGCCTTCTCCTTGGTAACGGATCATGGTTGCTCGCTCTTGTCCTGCAACCATTCCCGAACCACCGAGCACTGATGTGGGTTTTGCGTCTTTGGCATTGCGTGCTATTTTTCAATGTCTCTTTTTTGATATGCCTGAGAGGAGCAAAAGGATGAGCCGGAGAAGAAATTTGTTCTTAATGCAAAAACTCATTAACATGTTTTCATGCGCCGTTGCGCACTGTTGGCAGAACTACTATAGTTTGCAGCAGCAGCATTATCAACTCGGCTGCCATATGCTCAGAACCTTTTAGGATTTTTTGCCCATGTTGTACCTAAATGAATGACTTTTCAAATGTCAGGATGTTAGAAAAGATAGGAAATAAAAAAACAAAAAAAAAACAAAACGCAACCCATACACACACATGTGAGTACCGATGCGGTTTCACCGCTTTCAGCGTAACATACATTGGTGTGGCAGACTATGTGTATATGGAATAGTGTGTATAACATGTAAGGAAAGTGTAAGTGTGTGGGAATTAGAGTTTCCAATTTGCGGGAATTTGTTTGCTTTTCATTTGGCGCTTTGCTAGATTAAAGGAAAAAATAAAGGAAAAATTCCGTCATCATTGCAATTTAAAATATACGTTCTTATTACAACTTGATCTGTGATACATTTGATCTTGAAATGCATTTTGATTATTTGAAGACCCGGCTTAAAAGGATTTCAAAAGTCTCATCTGTCCTCTACACTGACGCGCAGTTTGAGCGCAATTTATCAGTTAGTTTGTTTACAGTAACCGATTGATATATATATTTGACTTGTACTATACGTTGAGAAGATTTTCGTACCAGTGGGCAAAGCATTTCAATTGGTCCAGCCAGCTGTGTCAATATAACCAGATTCTCAAGTCTTTGAATAAAGTTCTATTACCAATAATAACGAATTTCTAATAGAAAAATGATCTTAAACCGCATAAAGAACCAAAATCATGCGTTCATTTGAAATGCGTTTTGCGATTTTTGCAATGAATAAAAATATCGAATGTAGAATTTGTCCAAAATTTCCTATCACAAATGGAATTTCTTGTGTCAAATCGCTGAAAATGTTACAGAAAATATACGGCGAATCGGCTTTATTAAAAACAAGTACTTATGAGTGGTACAGTGTATTCAAACGGGGATCGAGATATGGTGGAAGATTTGCCTCTTTCTTATCGGCCACGTCTTCGACTGAAGTTAACATCGATAAAGTAAAGAAAATGGTGAAAGAGAGAGATATAGCCGGTACATTTTCTATGTCTCATAAATCAATTCGACCAATTTTACATGATTGTTTGGTATGAAACGTGTTGTTTTTTTTTTAAAGCTAAATCTCACAAAGGTCGCTGAAGACGAATAAGTTAATTCTGACTCTAAATTTATAAAACGCATTAAACGGGTCAACAGCCAACACCCTTCGGAATGGTGATTTCTACTTGAGCCAAAACCGATAATGTCAAGGTGATGATAACTGTTTTCTTTGATTATCGTAGTGCTGTGTACTGGGAACTCTTGCTAGAAGGTCGGAAGGGGTAAGGAATAAATTTTAGACGTCGCTGAAGACGAAAGAGTCAATTTTGATCCTACATTTATAAAACGCAATATAATTGGTGATACGATATTGGTTTGACATACATATCAGTCAACAAGCTTCTGAATGGTGACTTCCAATTGAGCCGAAACTGAAAATACCACGTCAAAGTCGATCAAAATGTAATGGAGTTGAATCTAAAGAAATGTAAACATATGCATTTTTCTAGAAAAATTGATGGTTATCGATTGGAGCCAGTTGAGTCTATCTTAGACCTGGGTATTCTATTGGATTCCAAATTAAACTTTATTCAACACATTACTATGACATGCAACGTAGCACTGGGAACTTTTGCCAGAAGGTCGATAGTTGAGTATGAAATACATTTTGGATGTTATGCGTTTGAGAGTTCAAATTCGTCGAAAAAAGGGTTGATTTGTAAAAAGAAAAATCATATATTTTGAACAATGAGAGCGTTTGATGTCATAAGAAAATCATTGTGAACAAATTTTTGGTCGAAAAGTTCAACAAATATCTATATATGGTTTCTGGTGACTTTTTTCTCTTTCCAAAATTCAAATAGATTATTCGTGGCGAGAATTGAAGTCTTTTCTGGAAAATGCTTTTGAAAAATGTTTTCATGGTTGACTTACTTGTTGGCATAAGTGTATTATTTGTGTTTTATAGACCAATTTTCGATATTTTTGTGACAGGCTGCATTACTTTCAAGCGTTGTTTATCGATTTTGTAGTGTTTTGTAGATGCTTTTGTCAGCATTGTTATTTTGCTATTAGTTCAGACGCAATATGTTTATGAAGAGACTTTTTCATATACCGTTTTTTTTTCTTTTTTTTCAGAAACACTTTTCCCATTCAGTGATATGCCGATGGAAAATAAAAAATAATGTAAAACGGACCTTTGTAATGAAAACGAGGTAACAAATGCTTTTATTAATATATCGTCCAAATTTGTCATATACGATAATACATTTACGTTTTCTTAAATATGAAAATATTGGAAATTCAATTTATTCTTTTCAACAAAATTGATTATTCATAAAATATCAACTGGTGCTTGTCAGAGAATATTCCATTCCATTCAAAGAACGTTTAACTTTCAACTTTAAACTTATAATTATATGTACATCAGAAATTCGAACAATGTTTTGAAATATAAAGGGTGTCCCAACAAGAACGCAAGATTTAAATTTTAAATAAAATACAGATATTTAAAAAAAAATCGTGAAACTTTATTATATCGTAAAGTAGACAGAATGAGGTTATGTATGAAACAACACATCGGACAGATGGTCGCCGCCGCTTTGCTGGCACACACGCGATCTTTTAATGAAATTTTCAATGACCGTTTTCCATAAATGCTGCAGTATTTCATTAATGCAGCGTCCAATTTCCTCTTTCAAGACTTTAGTCATCGTCGGCTTATTAGCGTAAACCATCGACTTCAAAAAACTCCAAAGAAAAAAGTCTAATGGTGTTAAATCGCACGATCTAGGCAGCCAATTCTGGTCTCCAAAACGCAAAATAACACGACCGGGAAATGACTGATCCAGCAATTGAATTGTTTCTCTGGCTGTATGAAATGTGGGGCCGTTTTGTTGAAACCACATGCCCTCCACATTCATTTCTTCGATTCTAAGCACGAAAAAACTGGTTATCATTTCACGATACCGAACACCACTAACTGTTTGCGCTTGACATGGCTCATTTTCATAAAAAAAGTCCAATGATTCCTCCAGCCCAAAATCCACACCACACAGTGACACGTTGAGGATGCATTTGCTTCTCGTGAATCACTCGAGGATTTTCCTCATACCAAATGCGACAATTCTGCCTATTGACGAAGCCATCAAGATGGAAATGGGCCTCGTCACTGAAGATGATTTTGTCGGCAAAATCAGCATTTTCATGTTGTCTCTCCAATACCCAATTAACGAACTCCCTTCGCTGTCCATGGTCAGTTGGCTTCAGTTCCTAAGTCAATTGAACTTTGTATGCATGAAGATGCAAATCTTTCCTCAAAATTCGTTGCATAGTGGATTGGGAGACACCAATTTGCTGAGCTTGGTGTCGAACTGAGGTGGATGGAGTTTGAGCAACATCATCACGTACAGCTGTGACATTTTCGGTCGATGAACGTGGTCGAAGGCGCATTGTTGTCTTTACATCACTAACAGACCCAGTTTTGGCAAATTTATCCAGTTGACTATTTTGGAGCATTATTGTGACCCCAAATTGGGTGCAATTTGCGAACTGTAGCCGCAAAACTTTCACCATTTTGGTAAAACAATTTCACAATGAGAATGCGTTGTTCATTCGTGTAGCGCTCCATTTTTACTAACCTCGTACCTTCTACTGGCAAAAAATAACAATTATTCAAATGTCAAACAATGACACTTCGAATGGCGCCAAATTTAAATCATGCGTTCTAGTTGGGACACCCTTTATTAGCTTAATTTCGACGATGAGATTATTACAGGATTAACGTTTTACATCAAATATAAGCAGTTTTTTCCATAATTGTTTTTTTAAGCAAGTTCATAATTTCGCAGTTGAAGAAATGTCTGTTTCTATTGGCAAAAAAACTCGGCTAGCTCATTTTCACAAGTCCCTCTTGATGCCAGTCTTGTACCATCAAAAAGTTAACAAATGTTTACTACCAATTCTGAACTATACGGCATGTGCGATAGAAACTTCCCCCTAAGCTCTCAAAACATCTGGCGCATCATGAAGGATTCTCCAGAAGAAGAATTGCAGAAGATTATTTTGTGACAAATCTTGTGGCGCACCCATACACAGATATTTTTCTGGAAATTGACCTTATGTAAATGGTAATCAATTAGTTTTTTCAGTTCCTGGGATATTTTTGATGAATGGCCTCTGGTAGGCGCCGCCCGTTTTCGATGTAAATGTTACTAGAACGAAGTTGTTGACACCGTTGCTTTGCTGTTGTATTCAATAACAATTTGAATCCATAACAGATTTTTTTTTGGCTGAAGACATCTAGCGGAAAACACTCAAATTTTTTTATTTAATCTGATATATTCATATTATTTCCGACTTGCATCTTGATTGTCAAATAAAAGGCGCTGATTACGTCTAATATCAGTGAAAGCTATGTAGTTTTTTAAAACGTTAGAGTATACATAAAATCCACTTTCCATTATTTTCTGTTCTATAATTCCACTTTCTTGCTCGAAAAGAACAATCGTTATAACGTGCCGGGGGCTCGCTGCCGCCACAGCTATAACTAGTGATTCTAGTGTCAATTGCTGGGTACTTTATTGTCTATACATGAAATTCTACTTACTTGGATACAAATTATTTGTGCCTTTTTGCTTTTGCGAACATTTTTAACAAAACCTTTATTTCTAACATTTTTCGACTATAGCAGTATTTCGTCGATAATTTCATAAACATAAACAAATGAACATTAAAAAGAAATATTTCCTGAAGGAAAAATGGAAGATAGTTTTGGAAAATAGTTCTTTTAATGTGCATTTGTTGAAATCTGTTAGACGTTTATTAAATAAACGCGCAGATTGGAATTTGTAACGAATAAATTGCACAAAATTTTTGCTAAAAATTTTCAAATTTCTTTCATGAATATTTAATCTCTATTTGTAGTATTTGTGAAATATTGTCGACTTAGCATCAGAAATTAAAAACCTTAACAAAAATAGCGATATTTGCCATGATTGTAATTTGACTTATACGTTTTACGTAAAAACTTAAGGGCCTATGTAAAACATCTGAGTGTAGAGAGATTTTAAAGTTATAGGAAACAAAACTTTTCGATTAGTGAACTACATAATTATAAGTCACAACATAGACCACTTAAAGGGTCTTTTAAATAGGCCCGATGTTGAAATGGAATAAAACAAGCTGTGTATTATTTTTTTTTTTATTTGAAAGGCCCATGTGTGCCATCATGTATAGAATAAAACATCGTTCAAATATTCGCTACGCCTTCGTACGGTGACCCTGATGCAGGAAGTTCAATTTTCATTGACTCTGTCGCTTAGATCCAATTGAATTAAGGCTATTTCCTGATTATGTAGACTTTGAGGGCATTGGTTGGTCGTGGCAATTTCAGAAAACCTCACAAGAAAGAGTACAGCAGTGTCAAGTCGCACTATCTTGGTGTCCAATTTACGTCAGCTCTAAATCGTTTATGTAGAGTGTCTATATCAGTATTCGCAGTGTGGGACGTAGCGCTATGGAATCGTTTGTCATCCACATCCACATGGTTCAACTTGGGCCTAAAGGAGTTGGTTATAAGTGATTTGTAGCTTCTGCCATTGGTAGTGATGCCCTCATCAATGTCATTTTCGAAAAAGTACGAATCAATAACGGCGCCCGCGAATGCATCTGCAGCAAACCGCATTGTCTATGATCATTAACCTTGATCTGCTGAGTCAGACGGGTCTTGTGCGGGTGCTGTTTAAGTCTGGGAAAATCCAAGTTCTTGTGAAGGGTGGTGCATAAGTAACGTTAACGGCGGCTATATTGAATGCGTTCTTGTGCATCATTTGGTTTTAACTCGTGAACCAATTGCATCTTATATGGGAAAAGATGTAACATATGTAAAATTATTTGCAAAGACCGCCTAGACATCTCTAACTGCTGAGAACGTCTCCTGGTGGATGTTTCGGGGTTTTCCTCAATACTTGCTTGCACTCGAGCAATGGTCACTTCATTCCGAACTGCACGAGGTTTTCCAGCACGCGGAAGATAACAGACGACCCCTTTTGCCCAAAATGCTGAACCAATCGGTAAATTGTTGTATCGCTGGTAGCATTTCGAACATGAAAGAAATTTCGATATGATCTGAATAATCGGATGCTGACTTTAAAAATAAACTTGAACAACTTTGGTTCTTTATTCTGTGCTGAGCCTTTCCATCATAAATTTCCCAAGTATTATTTAATTAATTCTGTAAAGAGACGAAAAAAAGACTTAAACAAAAAATGTATTCACTGATCAAATCTTAGCGTTACTTATGCGCCACCTTATATAAGCTAAAGAATCGACTGCCTCAGATTTTCATGCACAGTTTCGCGGATAGCAGCGATGTTCTCCTCCTATTTGACGTTCCTTTTGATGCGCGGTTGCTCGCTGATTATTTACCGAATCTGTCATATCGAATTTGGCCATACATTGGAGCGTCGACTTTAAAGGGCCAGTGCGTTTGTCAAAAAATGTGCGCAACGAGGCAACCATCATTCATTTTAGTAATAAAGTTTTATTAATTGCATGTGCGGTTCAATCGTGTAAATTGACTTTTATTTGTTTATTTTTCAGTCAATAAGAATAATATAAAATAGGTTTGACAGACACCGCTGAAACAACATGACTGTCACAGACTATCAACATCGATGCGTCCTATTTGGAGAACCCATTACGTTGATTGGTTGAATAATTGGGGCGATCTTTCAATTGCAAAATGAACTCGAATTTGGGATTATTTTTCATTTCACGTTTTGGATTAGTTATTCATTATTTTAAGTTGAAAATCATTTATTATATTGGGGCAATATTTCGCACTGAAAATTTTCCCTATACGATTATGTAAAATGTTGGAATTTTTAAGCGCAATTCATGAAGTCGCTTTCATTCTGGGATTTACTAACGTGTCGTGTTACATGTCCGAATACCTCTGTGGCAATCTCTATTGTGTGTGTATGATGTGACATCACAACACATGTGGAGTAACGTAGTTTCTTAAGCTTATTTGCATCTCAAATGCTTTACAACTTTTCAGAGCAAACATGAACTTCTTCCACATTTAGCAGATACACGCGCACAATAGTTAGAACAAGCCGGGGGCTTGTTGCCTCCACCACAGCCATAACTAGCGGTCCCAATGTCAATTGCTGGATATTTTGCTGCTGTCATTGTCTGTGAAAAAAAAACTTTGCACAGATGAATGATGGATGTGTGTTGTGGTACTCTTTCTCATGTAAATGTAGCAGTTTCATTCAGATCGCATTCCTTGCATGCAAGCACAATAAGAAACTCGCCAGAAATGTGATCTTTTTCACATCGTTCATGTACGCTGTTGGAAGGATACGTCATCTAACCATATTCACTGTAAGCCTTCCAGATATATCGATTTATTGTAAATATCAAACATTAGAAACAAGAGCAGTAAGTTAATTGTTATTATTCTATTATTATTATGATTTTATTTTCATATCGTAATCCAAATCCGCATACGGCCATATTGATTACGTAGATCAACACTTTGCGACACAAGTTTGCAATTTTACAATTCGATTCTTAAAAAGTTTTGATGCTGATTGTTATAACAATGGTAATGATAGTACTAACAGCGAATATGGAGAGAGATAAACTATAAAAGTACAGGGTGGTGCACGAGTCGTGCTGCGGTGTAACAGTAACTGTTAATAGGAAGCGTTATTTAAAGATGTTGAAGGAGTTTTTTTTTACCCAGAATTGAGCTGAAGACATATCCGTTTCAATAGCGTTCGCTTCCAGCAGGATGGAGCAACTGCACACATAGCAAAACCGATTAGGGCAGAGCTCTAGCGAAAATCCCAAGCAAATTAATATTTAGAAATTCCACTTTCCGTTGGCCTTTAAGGTAACCTGATCTGACTGCACTAGGATTTTTTTATGAGGTTATGACAATTAAAGTGTTGTACAAAACGAAATCAAGAAATTTAACTGAATTGAAGTTGTCCACTAAAACGATAATTGAGGCGACTCTGATTTCAACCCTTCATCCTGCAATGAATAATTTTTTGATCAGGGGTCACATATGCGTGAATGAGAATGGAGGTCATTTACGGTCTGTTATCTTCAAAACCAATTAGTTACTCCAAGAACTCCAACATGTAAGCAATATTGGAAGGCATGTAAAGATTAGCGTCCAATGTTGGAAAAAGCTATCAGAATTAACAACGTTAGCACAGTGAACATCACACTGGGTCAAAACTGGAACAGTCAATTAGTTATATAAAATAAAATTGAATTTTCTCTCTACTCTCGCGCAATAACTCCACCATGCAAGCAAAATTAGAAGACATGAAAAGATTAGCTCTTAATGTTGAATTTGAGATAAATATCAAAAAAAAAGAAAAAACAAAGCTATGAGAATCCACAATGTTAGCATAGTGAACATCACGCTTGGTCAAAACTGGGACAGTCGATTTTCACAAGTTTCTCTTGAGGCGAATTGTTCGCTTGCAAAATCATTCGCCTTGGAATAGAAGAGGTGTTAACAACTTGGTGCTAGATCCAGATGGACAATGGATGCATAAGAACATTCCAATCAAGCTCTTGAAGATAATAGCGAATTAATATCGATGTGTATGTCCCATTGACAACATGATGTTGCTTGCCTGATGGAACACAATTCCGCTGTTGGGCGATTGCATTCTTTAGACGGTTCAATTGTTCACAGTACAGGTCCGAATTAAGAGTTTGGTCATAGGGTAAAAGTTCATGGTATATGATTTCCTGCTAATCCCACCAACCATACAGCAAAACATTCCTAACCGCCAACCTTTGCTTGACGTCGTCGCAAGTGATCTATTTTGCATCACCGGTCAACATCTACTTCAGAAATGGATCAATTTTGTTGAAATTTACCACTGTGATTCGCAGATGTTAATTCGATGAATTTATTCGACCTTCTTTTTGTATGAGATTCCTTCTGTAATTTATCAATATGTAGAAAACTAAACTTGAAGGTTATCTTTATGTGAAAAACAGCTTTACTTGCGTTCCATGAATAAGATATGGGAGAGCTTCTTACACTTAGTGAGCTTACAAGAGTCCTATTTGAAGACTCACTCAATGGGACCTATAGTTTGACAACGATTCGGAACGTGACAGTTTGAGAATCATTTACCAGACTTGTCAATTACTCGAAGTGATCGCCCATCAAATAATGACAGGTGGCTGTATGCGAGGTTGACCACGGTATAATGTGAACGCATATCGCGTGTACTAACAGTCGTGGCACGGTCGGCCATAATTACAATTACTATTATCTTTATAAAGACCATGCAATTAGGTGCTAATTTTTTTTATGAATTTTGAATTTGAAAATAGCAAATACAGCTACTGTCGCAATCAATGAAAACAAAAACAAAAAAAAAAAAAAAAAAACAGTAGTTTGCACCTTATTGTGAGAAAGCTTTTCACTTCGCCCAGCCCAGGCAGCAAAAGTTGGCAGCAATGATTCATTGACAATTTTGTGCTACTGTTCTCACGCCCCCGCCTCGGACAAGTGAACGTAAGTTTTGTAGGCGACATCATTTTTCTTTTGCCACTATGGAAGCTGGAGAGGAAATCATAGCGTAAAAAAATATTACAATCCCTCGTAAAAAATGTAAAACGTAAATCCGTTTTTTTATTTTATACAATTATTCATATTTTTGCCTCTGTCTCTGTCTTTGCCTTTGTTTGCTCTCTGCCTTCCTTCGTACTTTGTGGTAATTTGTTTTTCCAGTGAAATGTGTCCGGATTGTGTTTCAGTATCCGTAAAAGTTTTGATCTGAGGAAAACAATCACCCTATTAAATACGTTTGGACACTAAATTGTGCATGAGTTGGAAGTTATGGTGCAGCCGTTTTCTGAAAGCAATACATGAATTTAAAGCTGTAAAGAGTTTTTGTCCTGGCGACATGAGTTTAATGTTAAAGTAAAGTAAGGTTAGTTGCAGAATTATAAGAGTGTGCTATGTCTATCGTAGAAGTCTTTGCTGGAGGAAGGAAATACAAAATTGTGTTTGTTTTCATTAGCTTTGTCTACCTGTTTTAAACGGAGCCGTTGCAGTAATTCGAATTGCCCGCAACTTCCTCCTGTTTTAAATTTTTTGTATAATTTTTTATTTGAGACCTTTCCTCACATCTTTAAATGTTAGAAAAGGCCTTATTTAGTGCAGAGCGAGCCGTTGAAAACTTAGCCGTAGATAACAAATTTTTTGTTTGAGGTGAGTTGAAAAATTCTGCACCGAAAAATTACGTAGTTGAATTATCATAGTTCAATTATCTCTTGGTTAACATACATTCTGTCAAATTTTTTTTTTTGCCGTAAAGTCTTTTATACGATGAGGATGGAGAGTTTTGAGTTTGTTTAATGGACAAAAATATCGAAAAAAAAGAATTTGTCCCAAATTTTGTATTGCAAATGGAATTTCTTGTGCATATGAGTGGTAGTACAGTTCATTTAAAAGTAACCTACACATGGTGGACTTCAACTGAATGTTTGTAAAATGGAGAAAATTATGACTGAAAATGGTCATTTATGTCTAAGAGAGACTGCCTCTGAATTTTCTGTGTCTCACGACTCAATTTATAGCATTTTACACTATTGTTTGGATATGATGCATTGCTATTCGACTAAAACGCTACTATTATGAAGATTTAGAATGAAGGTGGGCTTCTGTCAAATTAATAATTGTGAAATTGTAGTGTCAGTATTGACTGTTTTACAGTATTGCCAGCATGCGATAAAAAATGAGCAAGGCATGACAGCCCAATTTTTAGGCCAGATTTGAATTCTGCGCACCCAGATTAGTTAAAATACATGCTTCATTTCTGCAGTCAATTTTTTTTCCGAATTTGTAGACCAGTGTTATCGTACTGTTCAAAATTACATGTCTTTCTTAAAAAAGCAATAATTTTAATTTAATTTTTTATAAAAAAGCAATGCTAACGTCAGGCATTGTGAAAAAATTAGCTAAATACCTTTCGCTGCTGGCCACACGATTGCACGATATTGTACACAAAATTTTTACCATAATGCGACCTTGATTAGAGGAGCTGACAATAATCGAGGACATTTTTAAAATGAAATCTAGCAGCCCTTAACTAACGTGCGAGCTGGCAGTAATCATTTGGCCTTGGTGCCAGTTAAAATGAGTTAAATACGATTTAATGTTGTAAGCGATAATGACATTATTCGAGGCGGTAATAATTAAATTAAACTTTACATAAAAAATTGGCAATTGAAAAGGGAAGATATGCAGACACCTGAACCATGATTTGGTATCGTGGAACGTATTTCCACATCAACGTCAATTTTATTAATTCTTTCAAACGTAGAAAGTTACTCTATTTATACTATAACGACTTATTGTAGAATATGCTACGATATTTCAGAGAGAACACATATTTACATAATAGGTGCAACAAAGACAAACATATTTACAGAATAGTGTCGTTTATCATAGACTTAATTCTAGAATGTTCTTATTTACATAACAAGTGAAAAGAAGATAGCAATAGACCACACAATGGGAGCGAGAGGAACAAACATAACTTACTATCGTAAACGTAATTGTAGAAAAGTCATATTTACAGATAAAGAGGGAAAGACATTACATATATCATACTTGAATGTTCTGGGAGTGGGTTTGATGATCTTTCTAGAATATACACTTAGAGAAATTACACTCACATACTGCAATGATGACACGTGAAAACATTCTTCACTCATTTGGAGCGGTAAATACAAATTATATGCAAAGTACAGACCATGGCATGTCCAACAGATATACTTTTGGGATGAAGTCTAGAAGCTTTGTCCGTTTTTTCTTCTTAAAGCATTTAAATTTTTACTCCCGTTTTTTTTTAGATGGCTCGCTTTTGCGCCTGTCTTTTCATCGATTGCATCTAAAATGCCCATTAATTCAATGGCCTTGTGTCGTGCAACATTTAGTCAGCCCCTGGTTTGCTTCGGGTTTCTATTCTGATGCTTAAGAGGTTTTTTTTTTTTTTTTAACTGAGAGACTAAACTCGCGTTCCATTGAGGGGAGCATCCTTTTTAACTGGGCTTCCATTCGCCATGTGTCTCTGGATGTTTTCGGTTTAAGAGAATTTCTTATTTCATTTCGTTATCCAGTTTGTTTGTTGTCGCTTCTGGTGTGGACTTTGCATCCTCCTTTCAGCTTGTTTCTCGTTACGGATATTCTAACATCCGAAGGGTAATTAATTCAAGTACTCGTCTGTTTTAAACGACTTACATGTAGGATTACAATTAGACAATCTTGCTCGTTTACACTATTTACAAATGGATGGCATTGTGGTTAAATATGTAAGTAAGTGTATGTACGTTTATATACGAGTATATACACATATACGAGTATGTGTATGTATGCGAGTACGTAGCCTATGTACGTACAAGTGTCGTGTGTCATATACATACTTGTATATAAACATTGATACACCATATACTCGTATATGCAAGTATTATTCGGTTTAGATTGCGCGGAAGGACATCATTATTGCAACCATGGATGGCTGTGGTGGGAATGGACCGAAAACATCCTTTATCTATTTGCATATTCATACACACACCCATGCATCCGTTATCTCTATTCATTTTGCATTTTCGTTTTTGCTCACAGTAATATAGCAAAGAATTAGCACATCTTTTTTACTGATTTTGTTGCTGGTACGACTAACTAACTCGGACAAAAAAAGAGCCAGCAAAAAAACTCGAAAGAAGATGTAGCAGAAAAAATTTATGCGAAATGTAAATGCTCATGTAATTCATTGTTTGCTGCGTTAAAAATTGTGCTCGAGATTACACCACCTCCTCCTTCCTATGGCCAAAGTTGCTTGGCAGCTTCCACAATCTGCTGATGCGTCAGTTTGTTCCTTCAATCACAGAGAACGATGTTGATATTTTTAATTGCACTCGACGAAGGCGTAAATGTGACAATTTTAATTGCGACAAGAAGAAGCTAAACTTTAGCATAGAGAGGAAACGAAAATATCTTACAGGCTACAACAGTCTTTCCAAAAGCTGCCGGTCTGTATTTCAAAATCTGCAGTGCAGTGAAAATAATTCAAACCGAAAATATTCACTCCACTTGCACTTGAGATGATTTCGAAATCAATAAAATGTTAATTATCTTTGAACTCGAATACATTAATTTGTAATTTTTACAGTTTTAAAGGGTTTTAACGATGTGTAAGTTGTTACTTTCATTCCGCAAATAACAATAACAGGGTTACGCAAAAACTAAATTTATAGAAAAGCTTTGTTTCACGAAGAGCGTTAAAGTCGTTTAAATGTTCGTATAAGATGTTGTAAAATTAAATCCATTATTTTTCCTATAGATGGCTTTAGTAATCTCTATCTCGCGTTGTATAAGTGCGATTAGGTTATGCTAGATGGCGTTAGAAAGATAAGATTTTGTATTCAAAAAAGTACTCTGACAATTTTGTAATTGCTTGATCCAATACATGGCAAAGATGGACACCAGCGAAGAGAAAAACATGCCAACTTTTGCAGCTTTGCAGAAAATGCAAGCCAGGCGGCTGAAAATGTAAATAATGTTTATGGTCATAATACTACCAATTACTAATGATGCGTAATTTTGGTGTCGGCGATTGTATTCCGGTATTATACGGTGTAAAAGATCCACTATACTATGGAATACCAATTGTCGAAATTGGTAATAAAATAACGGAAGTCGTCAAGCCCAATCGATTGCCCAAATGCTAAATATTGTATAGAAAACCGTTTGAAAACACTTGGTAGAAATAGAATGTCGATGTAGCGATGCCACACGAGGTAACGGAAAAAACCTAAGGGTTTTATTTGCCATCTGCGAATCGCTACTGAAATGCAACCAAATCAACCCATTTCTGAAGCAGATGGTTCCTCTTAACTTTTAATTTGGACCTTGGCCGTCTGAAGGAAGCAATCATCTACTACGAGCTCCTCCCTCCCTCTTAGCTTTTAATTCGGACCTTGACCGTCTGAAGAAAGCAATCGCCCAGAATTGGCCAGTTCTGGCCTATAGGAGAGTAATTGTGTTGCATAAGGCCGCACACGCCTATAGTGATTCGTCAGAAGCTCCAGTAGTTTTATTGGGAGGTTCTTATGCATCTATCTTATTGTCCAGATCTGATATCCAATGATCACCACCTGTTCCTATCTATGGCGAATGATTTTGTTGGTGAAAAATTCACCTCAAGAGAAGCTTGTAAAAATCGACTGTCCCTTCAAAATGGCAACCAATTATCGAGCAAAACTATGCGTACTTAACCTTAATCAAATATTTCCAACTATGCTGAATAAAACCTCAATGTCATGTAAAAATAATGGATTTACTTTTATTACACCTATTGTAGCCCTATTGGTACAATTAGAAACTTTTCTCCTAAACATGTGTTTTGGAGCAAATACTATTTGTGCTTAGAGCTTGTGTCATTCCTAGGCACGGGCAAAACTCTTGGCCAGGGAATCATCTACTACGAGCTTCTCCCTCTTAACTTTTAATTTGGAATTTGACCGTCTGAAGGAAGCAATCATCTACTATGAGCTCCTCCCTCTTAACTTTTAATTCGGACGTTGAACGTCTGAAGAAAGCAATCGCCCAGAATTGGAAAGTTTTGGCCAATAGGAGAGGAATTGTGGTGCATAAGGACAACGCCGCACACGCCTATAGTGATTCGTCAGAAGCTCCGGTAATTTTATTGGGAGTTTCTTTGTATCTATCTTATTGTCCAGATCTGCTATCCAATGATCACCACCTGTTCCTATTTGTAAAAATCGACTGTCCCTTCAAAATGGCAACCAATTATCGAGCAAAACTATGCGTACTTAACCTTAATCAAATATTTCCAACTATGCTGAATAAAACCTCAATGTCATGTAAAAATAATGGATTTACTTTTATTACATCTATTGTAGCCCTATTGGTACAATCTGAATCTTTCCTCCTAAACATGTGCTTTGGAGCAGGAACTATTTGTGCTTAGAGCTTGTGTCATTCCTAGGCACGGGCAAAACTCTTGCCGCTTTTATAAAGGGTGGGCCATATGAGTGTTGGCGATTTAATTCTTCAATTTCTCGGTAACGCGCGGCGCGGGGTGGCGGGCGGATAAGTTGTTCGCTGCGCCGCTTCCTGGAAATTTAGTCGCCATGGAGCCGTACATGGGAGTGCAGCGTGCATTTTGTGTCCGAGCGTATTACGAAAACAATAAATCAGTGATTACTGCACGACGTTTGTATCGGCATGAACACGGTTTACACAATTTAAGTGAAGTTCCAAGCGCCAATGTGATACGAAAATGGATCAAAATGTTCGAAACAACCGGCTCAACAGTACCAATTACGGTTCGTGGTCGCCCAGTTTCTGCAAGATCAGCCGATATTGTGGAGCGTGTTCGTGTTTCAGTTCAGCGAAATCCGCAACAGTCAACACGTAAGAGAAGTCAACATGCTAGCAGACTTTTTGGTGCCAGCTTTGCAAGAACTTCAAGGCAATACCTCGAGGATGTGGTTTCAACAGGATGGGGCCACATGTCATACGGCTAGGGTATCCATAGAGCTGCTGAAAAATGTTTTTCCTGGAAAACTCATTTCGAAAAGGGGGGATATTGAATGGCCCCCACGTAGCCCCGATCTCTCCCCATGCGATTATTTTCTATGGGGCTACCTCAAATCGGTAGTCTACGAGAATAATCCGACCAATTTAGAGCAGTTAAAGAGGAACATTATTCAGGAAAGTAACAAAATGCCGAGAACAACTTTTCAACGAGTTTTCCAAAATTTGCGACTTCGTTTCCAAGAGTGCCAAGCAGCCGAGGGAAGCCATTTGGGCAACATTATTTGTAAGTCTTAAAAATTCCCATGCTTCTACTTTTTAAAAATACAAATATATTTTTTTTATGTTTCGTAGTTTTTTTTTAATTGAATATTTAAACCGCCAACACCCTTATGGCCCACCCTGTATAATATCTGGGGGCCCATTGCAGCTCAAGTAGAAAATTGAGTGTTTTAATTGTGGAATTTCTGATTTACAGGGACATTTTAGAAATGGTTCTGCTCGTGAAATCAGATTATATGAAGCGAAAATGTTTGCGGAGTCGCTTTAAAATAAATCGGTTCTAATTTTTAGAGGAATACCTTTGTAACTTTTATATCTTGGTCCCATAAAAGTGGAGGTGCTCTAACATAGGCATATAAATTACAATTTCAGAATGTGTAGCCACATCGTGTATACTCGTATTTTGTTATTTGTTATTATTGTAAATGTACGAGTATGTGGTTGCTTTCGGTCTACTGACATCGATGAAAAGAATGATAAATATTTTATTAACGTACAAGACTAAATTGTAACAGCCTTTATAGGTTGGAAGACTTTTGCAAAATTCGTCATTGAGGTTTGAGCGAGCAAGTGCGAATGTGTGAGCACGTCTTACATAAGTCATCACCTGTGTTCATCGCATAGCTCAACACACCACACATTTCCATGGAATTCGTTTGTGTTCGTTGTGTTCAGACACAGGCCTATTGTTTACTGTGTTGTAAAGATTGAAGATGATTTGCAACTTTACGTCTGGCTGTCTGTTTGTCTGTTCGTGTGTGTGTGTGTGCGAAACTGGGTGTAAGTATACGAGTATGTTAATTTATTTAGATTTTATTGAACATTTGGGAATTGTCACACCTGCCGTACCGACAATGATGTTGTTGTCTGCATGGCCTTTAATAATTTAAATCTGTAATTTAAAATTATTGTAATTCATGCGAGTTTGAGGAAACTGATGAAGTTACTTCACTCTTTGCACTCTTTGAAATGGCTAATATTAGGTAACTGATGATTGTGAAGTGAAGCAGGAGGACTTGATGCTAGATGCACCATAAATAAAAGCCAATTGTAGCATTGTTCAGATTATTACGAAAGTCTTAAAATGTAAGCTCATTGCATGTGAGGAATTCTCCTATATCCCTCCTCGGAATGCAAAGAAATTTGTTTGTGGAAAAATTATACGAGGGCGGACCCAAAACTAGGGCGACATAATTATTCAAGAGGTGCAAAATAATCAAATATTTTGGGCTATTATAGAAGCATATATTTCTGGCAGTAAACTGCGCTGTCAACGGTTTTCGAAGAAGCATTGGATGAGTATAAAACACATATTTTGGAATCATATTCCTTAAAGTGGATACATCGCTTTAAAGAGTTATATGGAAACATGCAAAAAACTGCGTTTTTATATATATAGGGTGATTTTTTAAGATTTAGGTTTTAAAGATTGGCAACACTGGTTGGTAATGTCGTCCAAACGTCATCTGTTAAAGTAAAAAGTGTACATTATACTCTGCCATTTCATCATGGAAAGATGAAACAAACGAGCAACGATTGCAAATCGTTGAAATTTATTATCAAAATTCATGCTCTGTGGCAAATGTGCATCGTTTGATACGACCATTTTATGGTCGTCATAATCGACCTGCTGAATCAACTATTCGTGCTGTTATCTCCAAATTTCGCACCAAATTTACTTGGTTGGACATAAAACCATCGACTCGCATGCGTAGAGTGCATACCGAAGAAAATATTGCAGCCATAGCGACCAGCGTTAATGACGATCGTGAAATGTCAATTCGTCGCCGTTCTCAGCGATTGAGCATGTATGTGTTACTCAACCACAAGGAATTTTTTTTTTTTGCCCCAATTGGCTGAGTTGAACTTGGTTGACATGTGGTTTCATCAGGACGGTGCAACATGCCATACTGCTCGTGAAACCATGGATATGTTGAGGGATGAATTTGGTGAGCAGCTTATCTCTCCCCCAAAATCCTGCGATTTAACGCCTCTTGATTACTTCTCGTGGAATATAGGCCGAAATGCTCGAAAAAGTGATGAAAATTGGACCTTCCGAATGGACATTTTGAGACGAAGCCGCGGACAACATTTATATGAAATTATCTTTAAAAATTAAATGGCAAAGACCAATTTATCGATTCCAATAAAAATTTTAATGTACGATGCAAATTTGAGTGTTTTATTCGATTTTTTAAAAAACTACTATTAAAAAATCATCCTTTATTAACCAAGTTAATGATGCAAAAGTTTGGTGACCCTTTAACATTGCGGCTAAGCATTGCCAGTACGCTGCGGCAATGAAGTAATCCATCACCTCTAAATTCTTGTAGCCACTGTTTATTCTATTGTCGTTTCATATGTTGTTCAGATATTATACTAAATTTATCACTTTAACGTTTAATAGTAGAGATATGGAAAAATGGGGACATTGTTCCTACTGTAATGCTATACGCTAATTCATATCCCCTCTCATCGACACCTAATTTAGAACGAGCGTATTCCAGTTTCATTCCACAGTTTATAGTAAAATGTAAACTTTGGAATTTTCGAGCGCATAACTTGAGACTGGTTTGTGTCAGTGTCATCAATATCTATTTTGGGTGTTTGTCTACCAACAAATGCGTAGATAGACTAGTTTCAATGGTCCAATCAATGATACAAATTCCATTCACTCACATCTATTATTTGAGGGGGGTTAGACGCGTTTTGACAGCTTGTGAAGGAGGACCAATTGTTACGGGTTTCGCATCAATGGCAGCAAGACTTATTTACATTTATTTGCGTGAGCAAGTGTGTGTATATGTGTGTGTTTGTATGTGTGCAAGTATATGCGAGTGACAGTAACAAGTGGCCTCCTTTGTTTCATTTGTGAAAATTAATCAATAGCTTGTCTTCATTGTAAGGACATAAAGGATTTCAAGGACATCCACTCTTGCAGCAATAGTAACAGCAGCCGAGGATGTACTAAAATAACCGCAATTCAGATAAGATGTTTAATATAGAAAGTTATATAAAACACGGCACCTGCTGCTGGGTTGTCTTTATTTATTTCAGCTCCCACCTCCCAGCTCTCATTTCATAGTTATGGACAGGAAAATTATCTGTCTACAATATTAGATGTATTAACAAATACGTAACCTTGGAAGGGTGGTGCAGGACTATTGAATTGTCTGTCTCTACTGACGTTAACTGAAATGTCGGTAACTATTTTTGATATGGTGTAAATTAATCCACCAGTTAACTCTTACCATTAGAATGTTAGAAGGAAACCTACGATTTCAGAGAGCTAATAAAAATGTGATAACAACCTGCCACAATTCATACGTAAAATTCGCAATTAGTCTAGAAATAATAGTGTGTGACCCAAATCTTTTTTTTTGTATTTCGGGTTTGGATTCGACGAATATGTAACGTATTATTTTTTTTAGCTAAATATGCGATTCTAATTAGAATTAGTATAATAATACCTACAGGAATTAGTATTATTCAAACTCTACAGCGATGTCTAACATTGTCTGTCAGATAGATGTCTAAGAACAAAGAATCCAATAAATCTTTGTAATATCGGGCCAAAGTTCGAGTAACGAAGGCGAAAACGTCAGAGTATCAGACCGAAGTTCGAATCAAAGTAGGCGGGTACCTGAATATCAGACAGAACAACGGCAGAGACTTTCGACTATCAGGGCAAAGGCCGAATTACTCGACAATTAAGAAAGTGGAAACTTTTGGATATCATAAAGTCAGAGATCATTGAATATCAGATGGAAACCCGAGTAATTTGTAATTTGTTTAACCATCCGCTTGTTGATAGAAATTTAAACAATATAGGTGTGGACTTTCAGCCATCAGGTTGAAATGTAAAGGAGGCGAAGGGGGGACTTTTAACTATGAGACGAAATTCGGAGTAAAAAAGATGGACACACTTGAATATCAAACTCGGACCAAAGTCCGAGTAAAGAAGGTGAAAAGGATCGGACACTTAAAGTCCAAAGTCCAATTTAATCCTTCTGATAACAGATCAAAGTCCGAGTAACAAAAACGAAAGCCTTTGGAAATTAGACCGATTGAACCAGATCGAAATCCGAGTAAAAAAGATGGAGACCTTTGAATATCAGATAGAAGACCAAATAACGAATGGTTGAAACCATTGTGTTTCATATCGAAGGTCGAATAACGAAAAACTTCAGCTGTCAGACCTAAGTCCGATTAAAATATGTAGGGACTTTGGGATATCAGATAGAAGGCCGAGCTACGAATTCGTTAACCTTCGGATAACAGACTGAAGCCTGAATAATAAAGACAAAAATGTTTGGTTATCAGACTAAAGTTCGATTAACAAAGCAAGCGACTTTTGCATGCCAGACCAAAGTCCGAACTAAAATGCCGGAAACCTTAGAGTACCAGGCCGAATGTTGAATAAAAAACCAGTCAGGATATTAAATAGAATCCTTAATAATGGTAACGGGAAACTTCGTTTGTCACACCGAAGATTGAGTGGCGAAGAGAAGTTAGATCAAAGTCCGAGCAACAAAGGGAGAATTTTTAGGTATCAAAGCGGAAAATATATGGTATCGAATAAAAGAGAAGTACATTTTTGGGTTTCAGACTAGATTTTTGAAATCAGACCTATTGCTAAATCTGAGGAAGCGAAAAGATACTAGATCAAAGCAAAAAGGCAAAAGTCTTTGGGTATCTGTAGGGAAATTTCTCTGGCAAACTAGATCGTGCTGCCAGCAACTGATAATTTCGTTATCGACGTCGGCGACTTCCATAGCCGTACTCTGGCTATTTATACGGGTCGTTCATCAACTTCTTGAGAAATTTTTAATTGCGGAATTTTCTTCATACTCTTTTCTTCATACTCCTTTAGCTTTGGCATGCCAATAGATGCACTAACCAACAAAGTTTTGGACTGAAGCAACCAAATATCTCTTCTAAGGTAATTTGGTGGGCTTAATTCAAATCTGTAATTGGTTTTTCTCTATCACGTCAGGTTTTGGAGATACAAAAAAAAAATGTTTTTAAAATAAACTACCACTACTGGTGAAAGGTGTTTCGGATTTACTGTTCGTAGGACTTGGAATGACTGGTAATGGATCATTTGGTGGACGTTGAACTGGTTTGGAAACCGATGGGACATTCGCGTGAGTAATATTTTGTCGATTTTTCATATTGAATTCAGCAACTTTTGTTAATCAGAAATAACAGTCGGTTTGGTGGTTACTTGATTGTCTCAAAAGTACTGGAATTGAAAAATGGAAATAGATTTTCTTGCCATTTGACCACTTGTATAAAACAGTTCTGCAACTGTTGGAAATCATTGTCGGTATCCACGGTCTGTTCAAGTTTCTGACAACAAACCCGAAATAATGTAAATATGCATATTTTAATGATTCTGATATTGCATATCCGTTTTTTCCAATAAAATATTCAAATATTCACCACACACGAAGCAAAAATAGTTTGAATCAGTAACACACGATCTTCCTGATATGCTTAAATGCTACTATTATGAAGATTTAGAATGAATGTGGGCTCCTGTCAAATTAATAATTGTGACAATGTAGTGTCAGTATTGGCTGTTTCCTGCCAAATTAATAATTGTGAAATTGTAGCGTCAGTATTTTTTTTAAATAAATTCTTTATTACAGTTTAATAAGATATCTACAATTTTTTTAATATTGCCTCAGCGCCAGATTGGCTTTATAGATTAGCCTCTAATTAGCAACTAAAACCATTCGTTCTACCATAACAAATATTACCATTAAAATATTTAATAATAGGAGAGATAAAAATAACTATGTTAGAAGCATTTCCAAATTATCTATCAAATCTTTTTTTTAGTTGGGCTTTAAAAGCTGATAAAAGTGAAGTTTCTTTCAAGTACACTGGCAATTGATTATATTCAAATGGTCCAGCAAATGTAACACGTTGCTTGGTCAACTCTAACCGACAAAACACGACATTTAAATGCATTGCTCAACAGGTTGTTCTTTGGGTGTATCATATATTTCTATGAAAGGATGTTGTAAAGATTTCCAATTCCATTTATTGATTTGTGGACATAGAGCAGAAGGTGTTGCTTGTATAATCCCTTAACTGGTAAAACATTTGTGGCATAATCTTTATATAAAGAAGTTGTACTGAATCTCATAGGTAGATTACAGATTTGTTCTGTGCCGATTGTAGAGTTTTTAGACAGGTGGTGGATTTACATGCATACACGAAAGAAAGTTATGTCAAATAAGAAAGTATCAGAGACTGATATAACATTAGCTTTGGCTTTACATTTAATTTGTTCTTAAATTTGTACAAAATTCCAGATCCTGACAATATTTTGGACTTTAAGTCCATGATGTGTTTATCCTACGACAGATTATAGTTAAATAACGCACGCTTTCGTTGCCATCAACATGTACGATCATATTTGTATCATTAATAGAAAATTTTGATCTAAATCTCACTACTTTGGTTTTGCTTGCATTCAAAACCAGTTTATCCACCCTTAGATATTCACATAAAATCACAGCATCATATTCTCTTTGTGTTTGTATAGGTAGTGCTAAAGGATAATTATAATTATAGAGTAAGCACATGTCGTCTGCAAACATGTACATATAATTTGCCTTTAAAATCTAATTTTGACAAGTCATCAATATATATATTTGAAATAATAATGGGCCTAGTACACTACCTTGCGGAACACCACATATTACAACGTGTTTATTGCTTTGACTCCGTCCAACCTGCACGAAATGCTGTCTATTTTTTCAATAGTTCTGAAACAATCGCTGTGTTTCTCGAAAAAAAAACAAAAATTCCAAGTTTTCTTTTCTTTCAATATACAGGGTGGCGAAATTTATTGAAAACTTTCTTCAGTAATACTGGTGTAATGGCTGTCATTTCACCACGGATATTCTCCTTGAGCTGAACGATGTTTCTTGGATTATTACTGTAGACTTTGTGTTTGAGGTATCCCCACAAAAAAAAAAAGTCAAGAGGCGCCAAGTCTGGACTACGTGGGGGCCATGGGGTATCACCTCTTTTCTAAATCAGTCTGCCAGGAACATCTGCTTCACCACCGCCATGGAGTCATTTGATGTGTGACAGGTAGCTCCATCTTGTTGGAACCAAGTTCTAGAATTCACTATTCTTGAACTTTCAATTTCTGGAGCCAAAAATCCGTCCAACATCTCAACATAGCGTTCCGTATTAACCGTGACGTTTTGGCCCCGCGCATTTTCAAAGAAAAAAGGACCAATTATTCCTCTGCCAGAGATTGCTGCCCATAGTGTTACTTTAGGACTATGCAATGGTTTCTGGTGTTTGATTTTGGGATTTTCACTGTTCCAGTAACGACAATTTTGACGGTTTACGAACCCATTCATAAGGAAATGAGCCTCGTCAGAGAAAAGGATATTGTCAAAATTGGAAAATCGAGTAAGCATTTCATTAGCAAATGCGAGCCTTGCTATGAAGTCAGACTATTTCAATTCTTGTGTTAATTGCAGCTTATATGGATGCAGTTTAAGATCCAATGTTAAAATTCGTTGCAAACTTCGTCTCGATAATTGTAAGACAGACGATCTCTTGCGAGTCGACATTTGTGGATTTCCTCGTACTGACTCCATAATTCTCTCAACATTGTCTTCGGTCCTAGATGTTCTTGGGTCTCTTCAAAACGCTTTACTCATATTTTAATTAAATTAGCACTCGGAGCATCACTAATTCGCCGTAGTCCATATTCAGCACAATATAGTCGCCTAGTAGCAATATATGAACGAGAGTTCTCGTAAAATGCGCGGCGCTTCCCGTCGAAGTGATTCATAGCGACTAAAACTCCATGATCCCGCTAATCCAACGATGCAGGCAACGATCAAAGAAAAAAATAAAAATTTGGCGGTTGGCAATCTTATTCATTTAATTTGTTCCAAGTAGATTTGTTTACATCAATTTTTGAATATGATATCTCTCAAATGGCCGCCTCTGGCGTTGATGGCGTATTGTGCCCTTTTTGCAGCATTTTCCATCGTTTTCGCCAACATTTCGGCCGGAATAGCGGCTATTTCTTCACGAATGTTGTCCTTGAGCTCTTCTACGGTCCTTGGCTTGTTAACGTAAACCTTTGACTTCAAATGTCCCCACAAGAAGAAGTCAGCGGGCGTCAAATCGGGCGAACGCGGTGGCCAGTCCAAATCACCACTTTTCGACATCAAACGGCCCGGAAACAAATTCTTCAGAAAATCGATTGTTATGCGACTTGTGTGCGGTGGAGCGCCGTCTTGTTGAAACCAGAACTGCCTCATACGCTTTCGACGAATAATTGGCATCACAAAATTGATCATCATGTCGCGATAACGCTCCTGGTTGATGGTAACAGCATGGCCATTTTCGTTTTGGAAGAAAAACGGCCCAATGACCGTTTTCGCACTAACGCCGCACCAAACTGTGACTTTTTCGTCATGAAGAGGCAATTCTTGAATCTCCTGAGGATTTTCAGTGGCGTAAATACGGCAATTTTGCTTATATACGGTCCCATTCAATGTGAAATGGGCTTCATCGGACATGATAATTTTGTTCCAAAATTGCTCGTTATCATCGGCCACTTCGATGACTCGTTGGGCCCATTCCAATCGACAAGGCTTGTCCGCAGGCAACAATCTTTGCGTCAATTGAATTTTGTACGGGAACAAATGCAAATCAACGCGAATAATCCGTTGTAAAGTGGACCGAGCCATGCCCAACTGCTGAGAACGGCGTTTTTGGGATGTTCTTGGAGACCTCTCAACACTGGCTCGTACGGCAGCGATATTCTCGGCCGATCGCCTTGGTCGACTTTTATTTGGCCTCTTCGGATTAGAAAGAGCCTCACCAGTCGAAAATTTTTCGTATAAACGCTTAATGGTGTTCTTAGAAGGCGCACTTCTCACATTTTTTAATATTTTAAAAGCACGTTGAGTTTTCACAATTGACTTCTTCTGTTGAATGTAAATTTCAACTATTTCAGAGCGCTCGCGTGGCGTGTATTGTTCCATGGTAAAAATCTGCTTGGACTGACGCTTCAAACGCGGTATGTCATTAAGCGATCTGACATCTCTGTCAAAAGTTATGGCGTTGCCAGATGGGTCCGTCGAATATGGGCAACCCTGTACAAGGTAATTGTATACTATGCTTTACGTTACTGCAGGGTTTTGGCTTTGGTGTCTTGCGCTTTACTACCTATATATTTTTTGCAATGTAAAGATGAATTTTCGGTATCGTGGAGCGTATTTCCATGTCAACGTCAACTTTATTAATTCCAAAAACGTACAAAGTTGCTCTATTTATACTAAAATTACTTATTCTAGAAAATGCTACAATATTTCAGAGAGAACACATATTTACATAATGGGTGCAACAAAGACGAACATATTTACAGAATAGTGTTGTTTATCATAGACTTAATTCTAGAATGTTCTTATTTACATAACAAGTGAAAAGGAGATAGCAATAGACCACACAATGGGAGCGAGAGGAACAAACACAACTTACTGTCGTAAACGTAATTCTAGAAAAGTCCCACCCACAGATAAAGAGGGAAAGAGATTACATATATCATGCTTTAATGTTCTAGGCGCGGTTTTGATGATCTTTCTAGAGTATATACTTAGACAAATTACACTCATATGCTACAAATTTGAGCTCGAAATCGTTCTACTGGCATTTTGAGAACACAACAGAAGCTGGATTCGTCCTTGACATTCCCATTACATTTATTTATTTATTAATTTTTGGCTTGTAATTTAAAGCCTTCCGGCCAATTATAATTAAATTATAATATGCAGCAATTCATCTGTTAGATTTAATCTGCTCAATATTGTAAATTAAAAAAAAAAAAAACACGTAACAAAAATTAAATATAAAATTTGTAAAAATATAATATGATTTTAAAGAAAGTATGATTATTAAAGACAAAAAAAGTATAAAAGTGTGAAAAGGTATGAAAAAAGTTAGAAGTTAATCGGTATATAATCTGGAAATATAAGATAATCGGTATGTAATAAAGGCTGCTCACAATTTAATTGAAAACAAAATTTTGCAGTAAATTCTGAAAGTGTAGTAGAATGTGCCTTTTGTAGGAATCAGGACATAATTTTTAAACTTTTTAAATGGCTTTGTAGTAAATTGTAAATTCGAGCTACTCTTACTACAAAAGCACGACCAATGAGTGTGGTTATTTTAGGAATAAGAAGCTGCTTATTATGGAGAACTTCCAAATAAAACACTTCACACAACAGCATCTTTTTTCTGTATTTTCCCCATAATAAAGGTGAGTTCTTTCAAAGGGCCTGAAATATGACCTGATTTGTGATTTCGTTATTAAGACTGGCACTGGGGAGAAACGACCATGACTGTATTTATTGTATTCATGTGTTTGTAGCTGTGTTGGACATTTGGGATTTCTATTTGGTATGGCCAAGAAGAGGAAAACGTAACAGACAAACATATTTTCATACAGAAAAAACATGTAAATTAACAGTGGGGACATAAAGATGTCCGTACTCAATGATAAAGAGGAAATTAAGTGTTGACCAGTTTTGACAGAGGAATATTTTCAGCAGAAATCATGTAATCCCTCTTATGTATGCGTGTGCTTGTGTTTGTGTGCATGTGTGTGTGTATGTTCGTTGGTTTGTGAATAACAGGATATTATTCAGATTATTAACGCCATACGGCTTTCTTGGTGTTGTTTTCATTTCCGGTCACATTAAATATGTATTTATGTATACATATACAAATGCATTCGATATTTACACATGTTACATGCACAGAGAGCTCCTGCCGCAGTTGTTGAAATATCATTTAGCTTGTATATTCATCAATCAGCAATATTTCTACAATTACGGATCTAACTATGATTTGAAAGAACCTTTTCATAAAATATGTTTATTAAATTATAACATTTGGTTTATTGCTAAACCAATAAAAGAAGCAAATATGCCGCGAAAAACCAATTATTAGAGCGCATGAGGTTTGAATTCGACTTTAAATAATACATCTTCATTGGCCTTTCACCCTGGTATCCAGAAAAGACGGTGAATACTAAATATGGAATGAAATTATATTTTATAAAAGAAACCTGAGATATCTCTTAGGGGAATCCTTTTCGTCCCATATACCACTAAGTTGTAAAAATGTGTGAGTGCTAAGAGAAGAACAACTATTTCTAATAATATACTATCTAGGTGTTCGCACCATAATAACGCATAATTCCGCAAAGCTGCCATTACGAACGAATTTCTGACCAAAAACTTAACAAATATCATCGAATAACCATCTGATATCTGATAGGACTGCAACTGACTTTTTTCTCTTTCCAAAATGCAAATTTGCACTTCGAATCGCCCGTCATCAGTCGATAGAAAACATACAAGAGTATTTTCTCGAAAATAAATTTAAAAACTGTTTTGATGATTGGATTATTTGTTAGCTTAAGCGTACTATTTCAGAAGGTATCCACGGTGAAGGCCATGAGATATATTTGAATGAATAAAAGAAATTTTGTATTTTGTTGAACAATTTCCGGTACTACTGCTGATCGTCATAAAAATCTATTTCGATTAAGGCATGTTCGTCCTTTCATTGAAAGGACAGACTGAACTGGCCGAGTATTGTCCACGTTTCTACAGCTTCTGCATTAGTTGGAATTTGTATGGATGAAATCCCAAATCTCGAAGCAACATTTGCTATGTTGATGTCTGTGTGTGGCCGAGCTCTTGTAGCAGCACGAAATTAAACACCATTCTTGAACATTCCCTTGGACAGCTGTGTTCTTGCGCAACATTGATAACGTATATGGGCTAATTGTTAACTAATCCAGTCGACTCGACTGGCTGCCAATTGTTGAATAGTTAACTTAAATGGATGACCGGGAAGGGCTGTGCGCATCGTTGCCCATTTTGATATTACAAGGCGATTTATCGGAAAATAAAAACAGCAGAATTAAAGAACGATGAGACATCACAGCTGTAAAAATGTACCTATCTTTATTGGAAACTTCTAAGTACCCCAGTCCATGGATTGTTTTAATAAAAACGGTCGGTGCCTGGGTTTTGGAGACAGAATTTGGTTGTAGCAGAAATATCTCTTTGGGAACATCTATAAAAATGGGATTCAAATTTGGTTTCAATTAGCCGAAATAATTTTCAGACCCGCCTTAATATGTATCCATACAAATACGCATGGATGTGTGCCAATATTTGTGTACCTTCTTTCCATCCTTGTCTTTTTGGGCGTATTATTTTCAAATAGTAATAACGATTGAAAACATTGACCATGATTTGATTGCTTGATTTTAGCTGCAGCAGTTGACAATTGTATCAAGGGATCAGAAAGAGTAACCGTTAATTCGATTACATATTAGCAAGAGTACACTGTGGGAGAAAACGAAAAAAATTCACTGTACCACGCAGACTTAAACAGAGCTTAATCTTTGGTATAGAACAAAAAAATATCGAGCAGTGCCAATCCTTAAATCACAAATTAAATTATTAATTTTTAAGAGACTTCTGAACATCCGTCATTAGAAATGCTACTATGTATGATGTTTTAAATTCTGTCAAAAAATTTAGCGCCAATTGGTTAACAGAACACAAAGTATTTATTATTTATAAAAATTTATTATATCGCCTTCAAAGTAGGTCTTTCCGAAATAATATACTTTCGACAGCGAATAGTCAAGTCTGACAACATTTTCTGGGAAGGAATTCAGTTCTCGCTGCAAATTTTCTCTTACGTCTTCTGTCGACTGCAAACGGGTAACACAGAGGAAAAGGTCAACTGAATCAATTGCAAGTGAACACAGTGGTTTTTGATAATTATCCTTTTTCCAACAAATTTGCTTTCTCAAACGCCGAATACCGCCCTGATTATATTCTTTAGTTAATATCTGATCTTCTGGCAGGAATTCCGAGCGCATTATAATGCGATAACTAAAGAAAACCATAACTTAAGGTTCGAATTTGATGTGGTTTTTTTGAAGAAAATTTTGATCTTTTGGATCAAGCTGAGTGGCAACGCATTTTATGCCCAAAGTGTCATGTAAAATGGTACGATCTTATTAGTGAAACATAGAAAATTTATCAGATTGTCACCATTTCCCTCACTTTATCGTTGCTAACTTCAGTTGAAGTTGATTGGCCGAATAAAGCAATGTTTTTGATAAAGTCGCTTCACCATAAGCCTTCTGTAACATCTTCGGCGATTCGGCATAGGAAATTCCATTTGCAATACAAGATTTGAGATAAATTCTTTGTTCGATATGAACAAATGAAATGAACTGACAACGTCGAACTCCGTTAACAAACTAAGTGGAAAATCGCGCTCAAATTCCGCGCTAGCATAGAGGATAGTTGCGCCAATTTAATGACAATAATAATTTTGACAATCCTTTTAAGCGAACGAACTATTTTGATAGAATATATTTCCCATTATATTGGGTTGCTTCATTCCATAGGGAAAATTGAAAAATGCCATTCATTCAAAATTTTGATCTCTATGGATCTGTATAAAACACAGAAATGTCACCTAATTTTAAAATTTGTAGTTCTTTCGCTCTCATTAATCATATTAAGCGAAGGATTGAGATTCGGAGTTTTCCTTAACATATTTTTATAAATGTGGTTTAAAATAATAGTGATCATGATGTTTTATAAGAATTTTCTGCTTTTGTTTTACTCCCTCCACCATAAATTTGAGTCAAAATCGAAACAATTCTCATTTTGATTATTTTTGTAGATAATGTAAGGTTTAGCAAAAAGAACTTCGTCATGTTTGCATGATATTGAAAACTTTATTAAGCAAATTTAGAATGAACTTTTAAAAGCGGTTAATGAATAGTAAATTTCACTACATCTCTGTCATAAAAACACTCGCTCTTATTGATAAAAAATTGGGACAGCCGATTTTCCATAAGCTTTTCTTGAGGTAAATTTGTTCATTAGCAAAATCATTCGCTATAGACAGGATCATGTGGTAATCGCTTAGTGCCAAGTACAGACTATATGGTAGATATGAATATGGAACTCAATTAAGCTGCCTGAGTTTCTGGTGAGTCATTATCAGCGAGTGTGGTCTGACGTTGCCCTGATGGAACACAATTCCTCTCCTATTAGTCAAAACTGGTGGCCTGTGTCAATTGAACCGTCTGAAGATCCAATTGTTAAAAATACAGGTTATGAGTTTGGCCGTAAAGGAGCAGTATACATAAAGCAAAACCTTCCTCATCATCAGCCCTGGCTTAGTCAATGTTTACGCCAGCTCACCACGATTCGACCATGGCCGTTTTCGCCTAAATTTATCTTAAGTGGCTCATTTTTCATCATTTATTAGCAGCCGCATCAGAAATGGCTCGATTTTGTTGTGTTCCAGCAGCTATTCACTGGTATAAATTAGGTTCAGGAGGGTTCTTTCTGTTAACTCGCGAGACACTTGCATATCGAGCTTCTTTTCGTATCCATTGTATAGGTCGGACTTGATGGTTTTCATTACTCTTTCGACATTTTCGATAAATGACATTCCTGAGCGTGACCTAAGACATCGAAATTATCGGAACGGAATAGGCGAAAACAAAATTGCAAATGATTGCACAGTATAAGAACTATTAGCATTATTCACATTTTCAACAGCTTGCCTTGCATTTTCGTTGCCTTGCATTTCATTTCGGCATTGATGACTTTACTCATGTTGGTTACCAACACTGGAATTGGAACACTTTATATTTTAACGTCATAGTATATTCGATAAAATATTTGTAAAATTGTATTTTCCTTTACAACTATATTATTTCACTAGTTTACAAATATATTATCGAACATATTATGAAGCTAAACTGTATGTTATTCAAATTTCAGTGTTGGAAACCGCCAAAAATCTGAAATTTTGCTTGTTTTCTCTTTGCTGGTATCCACCTTCAAATGATGCTGAGTCAAGTAATCACAAAACTGCCTTAGTAGTTTTTATGTACGACATCTAATCTTTCTAAATCCAATGAACGTAACCCGATTGCACTTATATAGGGTGGCGCGTAAGTAACGCAAAGATTTGATCAGTGAATACATTTTTTGTTTAAGTCTCTGTTTTTCGTCTCTTTACAGAGTTAACTAAATAATACTTGGGAAATTTATGATGGAAAGGCTCAGCACAGAATAAAGAACGAAAGTTGTTCAATTTTTCTTTGAAAGTCAATGTTCGATTATTCAGATCATATCGAAATTTCTTTCATGTTCGGAATGCTTCTAGCGCTCCAGCAATTTACCGATTGATTCAGCATTTTTGGGGGACAAGGAGCTGTCTGTGGTCTTCCGCGTGCTGGAAGACCTCGTGCAGTTCGAAGTAAAGTCACCATTGCTCGAGTGCCAGCAAGTATTGAGGAAAACCCCGAACCTTCCACCAGGAGACGTTCTCAGCAGTTAGAGATGTCTAGGCGGTCTTTGCAAAGAATTTTACATATGTTGCATCTTTTCCCATATAAGATGCAATTGGTTCACGAGTTAAAACCAAATGATGCACAAGAACGCATTCAATATAGTCGCCGTTAACGTTACTTATGCGCCACCCTTTATAGATTACGAGAGCTGTTGTGCATCAAATGCATATCGCATCAACATCCTGAATTCACATCTTTTAACGAAGCCTTCGAATGTTCCCCCATTGTGCCTATAAATATAATGGGGATGTTTGAATTCATTTGTGCTGATGATGCCTTTGGAGAGGTTTCTACAACTGAGAAAATTGCCGTCGTCACCATCTTCGCTATCGGAAGAAATGAAATTTAAATCCTCTCTTGAGACAACAATATTGTCTGTTGTTGTGAACAGTACTTGTGGTTGTTGACTTGGCCAAAACCAAAAAACAACTACACACAACACAACATGAATCTTAAGATTATGGAATCAATAATAATGTATGAATGATTGCAAACAACCACAGCCATCTAGCACTAAAGAAATTATGGGCAGAGAGGAATATTTGATAAGTTGGCTTAGTCAGTTTCCATAACAATAGTTGTTATTGCAGTTAAATGTTTCAATTTAATGAAAATCGCTTAATTATGACACAGACTGTGGATAAATTCGAACACATACGATGCAAAGTAGTTAATCTTGTGTGTGATATCACAAACTTTTAATTTAGGATTGAGAATGGAAAGATAAGGGAAGTAATGCCGACGTGGTTCATATATTTCTTTAACAATTCAATTTAATCCTAATGAAAATATGCAAAAACTTGTATTATAATTAATCTTTGATTACGTTCAAAGATTGAAAAATTCATCAAAATGTCATAAATATTTGGAAGAATCATTTGGCTATACAATTTCGCAAAAAGTGTCACAGAGACAGCATTCTCACTTGGAAATTTGATGAATTACTGTGTCCAAAAACAAAGATCGCTTTTTATTACTTTAACAAATTTTTTTATTTGTTTGCCCGAATCCATTTCATTGCCTTCAAGGTGATCCCCTTTCCAATCCATGAAATATGCTGAATAGTCACTTCCGGCATGGCCTTTATATCGCGCTGCGATTCAAATCGAATCGCTTCAATCGATTCAAAATGCTGTTCGGGAAAGATTTTTTAAGTTTAGAAAATAGTCGGAAACCATACTATTCTGAATCAGATGAATACGATGGTTGTGAAGCGATATTGGTTGAATTTTTGGCGAAAATTTCAAGAAAAGCCAATGCAGTGTGAAATGGCGCATTATCGGGGTGCAACAACTAAGAGTTGGCTATGCAAAAATCTGTCTATGTGCTGCGAATGGTTTCACGCAAAAGACGCGTAACATTTAAACAATATTTATTGTTGTCAGTTTAACCCGGCGGAAGAAACTCACAGTGGACAATATCACGATATGGAAGAAAATTGCAAACATAACCTTGATTTGGGGTGGTCTTTTCGCCCTTGATTCACCTTTTGCATGATATTCCCTCAAATGGTCTTCCGTTTTTTTTCAGATTATAAGCATAAATTAAAGTTTCTGTTTCCTTTGCTGGTGTTCCCTTTTTACGCCTTCAAACAATACTGAGTCAAGAAATCACACAATTGTTTGAGTATTTTTTATGTATGAAATTATTAACATTATATTTCTAACATCGTCGAGTATAACCCGATGGTATTTATACAATACTAGATATACACTTGACTTTGACGCAATCTTTTCGGTTTTGATTTGTCGGAAACAATTTTGTCAAACATTTAAGGCGACGGTCTTTTCAAAAACAAAATAAATAAAAGAATTTTGGCACATCTGAGACCTAAGTTATATTTCAAAGTAGAGTTGACTGATCTGTTTGAAATGGCAACATCATTAGCAAGGTCTTTATTGTTAATCTTTGGTTTTTGAGCACAATTTTCGCCTCGAATTTGTGTTGGTCGTGACTTTCATCGACAGGAGTTGATGGTTGTTTGGGGTGTTCATCGTTTACCATTCGCATTATTTGAACTGTAGGTTTAACAGTCTTCTAAACGATCGCTCTAAAATTCTATTCCGTTAACAAAATTTTATGAAACTTTTTTGCTCAACAAAATCGTACATTGTTAAAATCGTCGAAGTGATTTCTTGAGTTTTACAAAATGAAAAGTTTCCCAAAAGTTTGGAACAGATGTCTGTTATTAACTTAGAAAGAACAATATTTATGAGATTCCAAACCGCCAAAGATGTAAATTTAGACCTGTTTTCTCTTTGCTAGTGTCCACCTTTGACCCTCGTTCAAACGATGCTGAGCCAAGTAGTCACAAAACTGTCTGAGTCGTTTTTATGTACGACATCTAATCTTTCTAAATCTTTCTTTGAACTGTAAATCTAATAATCTTCTGCAATATTCTAAACGTTCGCCCTGAAATTCTATTTCGTTAACAAAATTTTATGCAACTTTTTTGCTCTACAAAATCATAAATTGTAAAAATATTCTAAATGATTCTAGAGTTTTACAAAACGAAGAGTTTCTCAAACATTAATGACACTTACGAGGTGTCTGGTTCGGCAGGAACGGGTTAACTTCTGACATATATTTACCTC
>JAHXMU010000224.1:611421-674062 GCA_019455685.1 Philornis downsi
GGATTTATATCTTAGAATTTGCAAACATGGGTTCTGGGCATAAACACGAGGTGTGTTAAAAAATGCGGTGAATTTTAATTTTTCTCAAAAAATATTTATTTATTCATCAATTTCTATTTTATCTTCTTCAAAGTAGTCCCAATCTGGGGAACAGGAAAAAGTCGCAGGGGGCCAAATCTAGTGAATATGGTGGCTGAGGCATGATAACGGTGTTGTTTTTGGCCAAATAATCTCTTACAAGCAAAGATGATGAACATGAGCAGGTGCATTATCATGATGCTAAAGTCATGAATTTTTTTTCCGCAATTGCGGGCGTTTTCTTCGTATTGCTTCACGCAAACGGCGCATTACTTCGAGGTTATACTCCTTATTTACCTTGTGTTAAATACGACCTTATGGTAAGAACTCCTGATGCACTACGCCATGGCAATCGAAGAAAAAAAAAAACTTGATGTTTGATCGAAAATGGCGTGCTTTTTTTTTGTTCATGGCTCTCCTGGACTCTTGCATTGGGACGATTGGGCTTTGGTTTCGATGTCATAACCATATACCCATGATTTGTCACCAGTTATGACCCTTTTAAGCAAATCTGGATCATCGTTGACGTCATTCAACAAATATTGAGCGATACTAATGCAACGTTGTTTTTGGTCAAAATTCAGAAATTTTGGAACGAACTTCATTGCCATACGCTTCGTGCTCAAAATTTCCGAAAAGATTGCATTTCATGAGCCAACCGATATGACGACATCTTCAGTAACTTTTCTAATTGTGATTCGACGATTCTCCATAACAATTTTCTTTACTTCCTCAACATTTTCATCGGTTGTTAATGTGCTGGGGCGTCCAGAGCGAACGTCGTCATTCACATCTTCTCGACCTTCTGTGAAAAGCTTCAACCACTTGTAAACATTTTTTGACTCAGAGTACTCCCACCGTATGCCACTGTCAACATTTCAAGTGTTTTTGAGCGCTTAATTCCATTTTTTGCACAAAATTTGATGCAACTTCTTCGATCCATTTTTTTCGATAGCAGAAAATCGTCGAAGACGCAAAACACTTGTCTTATTTATGCCTCTTACAAAGTATACATAAAAAAAAAAATAATAATAATCGAAAATCGGATGTACGTAGCCCGCGAAATTTGAAAATTCAAGGTCGAGAAGAAGTAAATGGCGATGCTCACTCTGTATTATGTCTGAGGGGACTACTTTGAAGGAGATAAAAAATAGAAATTGATGAATAAATATGTATTTTTGAGAAAAATCAAAATTCACCTCGTATATTTTTCGCTTTGTGTAGAAAAAGATTTTTTTTTGTATGTAAAATTAATTCCGGAATTTGTCTCCTGAATTAACTTTTATTTAATTTTCATTATATTATAAGCAAAAATAAATTACAAATGATAATTTTGTTTCAAACTGATTTTCTTGTGTTAAGTTTACACCTGTTTACTTTCTTTTATTCATTGGAATTATTTTGAATTAGTAAAATAAATGACGTCTAGTCGTCACGACGGTTATAGCCGTCATTTGCTCCGGGAAATGGCAAATGACGGTTATAACAGTCGACAGTTTTTTTTGGAAAGCCCAAATGTAATAATTTTCACTTCTAAACACACAACTTACACTCGATTTCATCTGGCAGTCATAAACAACTGAAAAACAAAAATGTGTTTCTGAGCACGATCGCCAAATTGAAAGTGTGCCGCAACGTATTAAAGGCCAAGCGAATTTTATTCATGTGTCACTTAACAATACTAGGATAGATTTTCATGCAATATAATATATTTGAGTAGACCGAAACTTAACTTTTCATGAAGCATAACACCTAAACATCATCATAATCATAAGATCCTATGGTTAAGATAAAAACGTAAATCTTGATTTTTTTTTTCATTTATAGGTAGATGCATATTTAGTGTGAACCAAATATGATCTATTTTTAAATGTATATTTATGATTTGTCATAGAAAAATTGTAACATGTTGGAAACTAACTTCATTTCGTAAAAAAAACTTCATTCTCACGTCTTCTTGTCTGGTTGAGAGTAGTTGGTTGAGTGGTAGGTTTTAGGAGTAGCATTGAAGCATATCGGCCATATGACGAACAATTGCAGCTGTTAAAAAACTGAGACTTTTGAGGTCACGGCAAGTTGATTGTCATCACCAACCACGTTTCATTTCGTTTGCGGCAACCGAATCACTGGACTAGCGCTGTTGTGATGGATTTCAAACAATGACTCCAATATGATGTGACAAACACTTTTGCAATTTCTACGTGTTTGTCATTGCTGAAACGGTACGTGATGAAATTTCAACTCTTCATTTAAGTTTTGGCATAGTATTGGTTCATGTTTGTGTGTACTCGTATGTGAAAATGTTGACTGGGGGAGATTGTGAACACTTTGAGATGTCCTTTGGGACTGCTTTCGATCAATAACTAAATAAAGTAACCTCAATTATTTACCATTCATAGGATCAACACTAACTCAATATTGAAGTGTGACTGGAGCTGTGTAAAAAAAAAACCAAGATGAAGGAATGAACATATAAAGGGCACCAACAAACTAATGATTTTGGCGAGAATGGAAAAAATAAACGAAAAGTTTGATTTCAGAAATTGTGCACCAGCTTGATATGTCGCATAATTGACTCACTTATTCAATGTGATAAACTCGGTTGAGACCGAAGAACAAATAAAGAAAAATGCACACTGTTACTAAATCTACAGGACAATTGTTCGTTTGTCGTCACCGGGAAAACATCATTTTAGTTTAGTTTGTTTCTTAATGAGAAGATAAAGAACGGCGTCTAATTTAAGAAGTTACATTCTATGCAAAATTTGATATATTTTATTTGTTTTGTTAATTTCACGTCGTTTTTTTCTTCTTCTTAACTATGGCAAACAGACGAACCGACAGATACGCGAAAAGTGTCTCCGCAAGCTTCGCACAACCACCACTGTGGCTGAAAGGCAAAGGAAACGGAAAAGCAAACACAGCTAACAAACCGGAGCAACCACAAGTAGGATGAAAAACAAAAATTTTGTTTAAGTCTGTGCCACAGAAAAGTTACAAAATCTCATTAAATCACTCCACGTACACACACACACACAAACACACACACTCTCGACAATACGAATGGCGAGAAAGAGAACGCTCTGAGGTCAAATGGAAATGGTAAAACCTCTTAAATTGATTTACGGCTTTTTAGTTAAATAACTTTTTTATTCTGAATAGGACAACAACCAAATAAAATCAAGAACTTAGGCATACACGCACACAGACACACATATAAGCACGTTCCAAACAAAATGTTAACGGCATCGGTATCTGCTCGAGCCGTCTTTATTAATAGCACAGAATAAATTAGTAAAACCTGGTATTGAAAATGTTATTTGGATGGCACTGAGAAGGATATTTGGAGTATGTTTTTTTGTATTTGTTGCTATTTAAATTGACAAAAGTTGTAAAGATTGAAAAAATTTTGTTTATTCTAGCTAACAACACTTGAGTTAACTACAGTAATCAAAGCTGAAAAAAAGCTGAAAAAAACAACCGATTAACCAAGCCCTCTCTAGTACTTTCCATACTCGTATGCTTAGCTTCATATCTTTCAAGCAGTTATACTCATATGTGAAAGTCACCGAGTAAAATTAACTGATATTGTCCCATCCTTTCTAGTAACTTTTATACAAATGGCCCTTTATATGTGAAATCACAGTGAGAATGAAAATTGATGATACTGTCCAGCCCCTTCTCTGAAAGGAAACCTTCCTGCCAGCAGACGGCCTACTGTCAGATACACCGACAGTAGCATACAATACGTGACGGAAGTCAGATATTTAGGGGTGACAGTAGGGGAGAGGATGAATTTCATTCCTCATATTAGGGAATTAGGAGGGAAGCTGACCTATGTCGTTGGCATGGTGAGGCGTATTTTGCGGACGTATTGGGGGCTTTGCAAGCGTGTTGTTCGTATTGTTTACCGCGGCTTATTTGTTGCCTGTGCAACATGTAGATCGTCGGTGTGGTACGAAACAGTCACGACCTCTGTGGGATATCGTTTGATGCAGTCATGCCAGTGGGTAATTCTGCTTGCTTGCATGTCTGTATGTAAAACGGTTTTCACGGATGCCCTGCCAGTTTTAATGGGAACTGTCCCTCTTGACTTGGAGGTTCTGCGTCGAACAGTTGACTACCGAGTGAAGAGGGGATGCTTGGTGGCCGGTATAGACCTTGTAAGGGTTATACAGGCCATAGAAAACCTGAGTAGGGCAGAACGCAGAGCAGTTTTGGGGGGAGTGTGTGACAACCAGATGGCAAGCCATTTGGAATCAGTCGCACGAGGATAGAGCAAAATACGCTTTTGTGCGAGACGTTTGTTTCGTCGATGGAAATCCTGACTTTGGTTTTAACTTGAGTCTGGACTTCATATTGACGGGGCATGGTTCTTTGAACGAGTTCCTGTACAAAAGAGGTTTGGCTGAGAGTAGTATTTGTGACTGTGAGCAGCCGACAGAGGTTTGGAAGCATGTTTTGTGCGACTGTTGTCTGTATGATGATATTAGGAATTTGGACGCATTAGGGATTGCGAGGGTTGGAGTTAATTTGGAGGTGGCGGACATGTTATCCTCAGGGAATAGGCTGGCTGAAGGATGTCACTTTGCAGGCAGGTTGTTTGGCAGGCAGCGGGGTAGGATAGAGCGGTAGGGTATGTTGTTCATATCTTGATTGGTAAGGAGTTAGGGGCTCTGTTGCGAAATCGCGCTGCCATGTGTTTTGCACAGTGTACGATGCATGTGAATGTATGTTGTAGCAGCATCCCTTTTCTCTTCTTTTTCTTCTTCTCTTCAAGAGCGTGTAGCTGCAACCTGTTGCAGGTGCATGTCTGTGTTTTGTGCAAACATATGCGATGGACCACCAGTTCCAAGCGAGGTATGATGGAGCGAAACTGAAGCAGTTTTTGTCTGCGAAACCCCGACAAGAGGGTTTTCATTTTCTGGTAGCACGGGAGATCAGGGGCTCCAAGAACTATTTGTTCTTGCCTGGTCGTGATGTAAAACCCCTTATGGGAGCTTCGTGCTGGTTGTGGTTGCCTGAGCACGTGTTTTCAGTGATCTTGCGTTGCTTCAGGGTCAGCTGAAGGTAATGCGCGAACTTGAAAAGCACTGTTTGTCCATTAGGTTGAGGTGTCTAGATAGGCCTCACTCCTAATCGGGTGGAAGCTCACTTCATATCAGTGACTTCAAAGGTACTTTGGCTGAGAGAGGAAGCAAGCCCTGAGCAAATTTTCCAAAGAGATATGCTTCTTATCTCAACTAATCTTTCTGGGATTGGTCCGAGTTCCCTAAAGAGGCGCTGGCTGTCGCAAACACGTTCAAAAACAGTCCCATGTGTGATGGTACATCCTGAGTAAGGCTTTCAAGGCGAGACCCACGTAAAATTAGACAATTGTTGTCCAGCCCCTTCTATACAAATCCAATATAAATGGCCAGCTAAACTCAAATATTCATAGCTTTATATTTTTCAAGAAGTTGCACTGAATTCCGTCAAATCTAGTACGTACTAAGCGATTGCCAAAGTGATGATTGAAAGTGAAAACGGACAGCATAGCTACACCCCCTCCAGCCCTGGTACCTCCAATATCATTTGGTCGACTTTTTCGTATCCAATTTTTCCACTTTAATTTATAAATAGTAGGATGCAGTAACCTACGCTTTGGTGCATTACATAAATTTATAGTACTTGTTAAAACTAGAGAAAGATTGACTTTATTTATTTATTCAGGATTGTAATTTTAAGCCTTAAAGCCGATTTGATTGAATTACAATATTACAACATATCTTCTCCATAATTCAATAAGAAATGCATTATACAACTTTACAATACTAATGTTATACAACAGGTTGTATATCTTAATAGCAGAAACATATGATTTACAATATGACAGTCTACTTCAGTTATTACAATTTTTCACTTTGTTAGTTTTTTTGTCCTAAAATATGGAAATATATAGCTTTAATTGGAATTTACAGCTACTCCAAAATATAACGAAAAATTTTATAACAGATTAAATAGTAAAAATTAATAACTACCAGTAATTTTTATTTCTATTTCTCTTACTAATCGATGTAAACCATATACTCGTATCCTTAGAACTGAACTGAATTCAGTCAAATTTACCATGAACTTAATTCAAAGAATGAAAATGAACGATGTAGCCACGATCCCTAATATACATTTTATGAATTATTATTGACTTCAGTTCCTGAGTCAATTGAACTTTGTATGCATGAAGATGCAAATCTTTCGACAAAATTCACTGCATAGTGGATTTGGAGACACCAATTTGTGGAGCTCGGTGTCGAATTGAGGTGGATGAAGTTTGAGCGACATTATCACGTACAGCTGCGACATTTTCGGTCGATCGACCTGGTCGAGAGCGCGTTGTTGTCTTTACATCACTAACAGACCCAGTTTTGGCAATTTTATCCATTGATCTCTTTACAGTTGACTCTTTTGGAGCATTATTGTGACCCCAAATTGATTGCAATTTGCGAACTGTAGCCGTAAAACTTTCACCATTTTGGTAAAACAATTTCACAATGAGAATACGTTGTTCATCCGTGTAGCGCTCCATTTTTACTAACCTCGTACCTTCAATGACACTTCGAATGGCGCTAAATTTAAATCTTGCGTTCTTGTTGGGATATCCTTTACTATTCCTAAGTTGCAGTTATTATAGTAATTCTTAAACCGAATTTATTTAAGATTTTGTCAGCTGTATTGCATTATAATACCGGATAAAATTGTAAAAAATTACCCGGATGACAACCTCTTGTCCCTCCCATAAAAATTATCTCGTTTAATCTCCATATTTCTACGGACGTTCATAACACTCATGTAATTGATAGATCTCTGAGCTATTTGAGATGGACAATCGCTCTATGTGGCAAACAGTGGAATTTATGAAATTCGAATTCAAATTTACACGTTAACCAAAATACATCGAGCTAAGTTTGTCACCTATTAACACATCTATAATTGGCACACATAAATTCACAAACCTGTGTCAATTCATGTCATTACATTGTAATTGGATTTGGTTTTGTGTATTGTTTACTCGCCACTTGAAGCCACAGGGCCATGAATAATTGCAGTGTGATTCACAGGCCACGTGGATGTAGCTGTCACAATTGATTTAGCTGTCACAGGAAAACGCCATAAGTGGTCTAATAATTGTGGCTCCTGCGTTGTAGTGTCCTGCGTTTGGGACTTTCTCTTGTTACAAATTTGTCTCAGGACTCAAACGAATAAGTATACAAATCTGGCGTAATGGTCGATTAATTGTAATAAAACTAAATCCATTATTTTGGAATGATTCGATTCAAGTCAATTGTGAGCTGTTTTGTTCGATAATTTGTCCTAATTTTGAAGCTGACTTCATTATGGTTTTCTGTCCTAGAAATCCTTGTCCTCATTGACAAAAAACAAAAATGAGTACAGTCGATTTTTACAGTCTTCTCTTGAGGCGAATTTTTCGCTACCAAAATTATTTGCCGTTGGATGCATAAGAACCTCCCAACTAAAATTCCGGAGCTGTGTGGTCTGGCATCGTCTTTATTGCACATAATTCTTCTCCTATTGGCCAAAGTAGACCGCTTCTGGGCAATTACTTCCTTTACATGACCCAGCTGTTGGCAGCGCAGATGCGAATTAAGAGTTTGGCCATAGGGAGCAGCTAATAGTACAGGGTGCCCGTTTGAAAGGTATACTACATATACTTTGTTTGTTTATAATTGTTGATTAAATGAAAGAGAATGGATCTTATATTGATAAATGTTTTATTTAATTTCGGCAATTATGTATGGAATACAATATCAGATATATGTCCGCCTCAGTTAGCCTCATAAACTCGAGCCCTTTTGAGCACATTTTTCACTACATTATCACACATTTCACGCAGTATTCCATTAATTTCATCACGAATATTTTGCTTGAGTTGCTCAAGCGTTTCTGGTTTGTTTGCATAAACCTGACTTTTCACATATCCCCACAAAAAGAAGTCCGGGGCAGTCAAATCAGGCGACCGTGGAGGCCAATCAACATCACCATTTCTTGAAATAACTTGTTGTGGAAAGAGGTCTCGCAGTAATTCCATTGTCATCCTAGGTGTATGCGATGTGGCACCGTCTTGTTGATACCACATGTTAATCAAGCCCAAAGCTTGCAGTTGTGGCATTAAAGAGTTTTCAATCATATCACGATATCGCTCCCCGTTTTCAGTTTCAAAGAAAGGTCCAATGATTCCTTCTGACCAAATTGCACTCCAGACTGCCACTTTTAATGGATGCAAAGGTGACTGATGAATAATTTGAGGGGTTTCCATTACCCAGAACCGACTATTCTGTTTATTCACATATCCATTCAAATGAAAATGTGCCTCGCCCCTCATTATGATTTTTTCATGAAAATCGGGGTTGTAATGGGTGAGCTGTAGCATTCTATTAGCATGTGTATGGCGGCATAAATGGTCTTGTGGAAGAAGCTCATGTGTCAACTGAATCTTAAATGGAAACAAATGCAAATCCTTGTGCAAAATTGTGGCCAAAGTTGTTCTTTGATGACCAAGCTCCTGAGCATGGCGACGATTTAGGTTGATGGATTGTTTTGAACACTTTCTTGAGCAGCAGTAATGTTTTCAGCCGATGTTGCAGTACGTTGTGGTTCATGCTTGGCCCCATCAGCTACAGACCCTCTTTCTTCGGAATCATTCACTTCACGATAAATAGTGCGTGTTGTTGGCACGTTGTTTCTCCCAAAAATTTCACGTAACTTTCTCATCGTCACAGTAATCGATGATTGATTTTGATAAAATATTTTAACGATTAAAACATGTTGGTTTATCGAATATTTTTCCATAATAAATTTACCACGTCTCTACTTCACGACTGCCGAATATGAACTGTCAAGACTAATGTTTACCAAAATGATGGCAAAACAAAGTAGTAGTATACCTTCTCGACGGACATCCTGTAGACAATTCCTTGCCAGTCCCATCAGAAACATACAGAAGTCCACGAGGGTTTAACGTGAGTCTCGCCGTGAAGGTAAAACTTGGACTATCTAGGAAAAGGGGCTGACAATTTTGGTACTACCGCATATTGTCAACCCTTTCTTCGTAAAATCTTTTTGGGCGTCAATCTTGGTTTGGCTACTGTTTTCTCCAACTCAGATGTTGTAAGTGGTTCACGTTTCTTCACCAGCCGCCATCAGCTTCCAAAATGGGTTGATTTTGTTGCAATTAAGCAACTGTCAGCAGTTGGATTTCAATTCATGAGGTTTTTTTTTAGTTAATTCATTTGGCATCCATAAAACAATATTGTTTTTGTATCCAGCCTTATTTAAGTGGTTCCAAATGTTTTTTTGTACAAGGTTTAGCACCTGGTCAATCGAAACAGTGCTTACATGATGATCGGACTTGACGATTTATTATTTATTATTATTTTGCCCACATTTTCGGCAATTGGCCTTGCCGAGCATGATGCATGCTTGGCATCAAAATTACCGGAACAAAATCGAGGAAACCAAATTTACGCATGATTCACTATTACAATATCAGACCACAAAAATTATTCACATTTTCAGACGCCTAACTTGCGTTTTCGGCTTTATCGAAGAAAAAATTGTGAAGTATGGCGTATTTAGCCTTTGCTGGTGTCCATTTTTGCGAGGGCGCTCAAACAATCCTGAGTCAAGCAATCATAAAACTGCCTGAGTGGTTTGTTGAGTACGAAATCTTATCTTTCTAACGCCATCTAGAGTAACCCTATCGCATATGTACAATGCGAGACACATTGCTGGAAAATTGATGGATTTCTTTTTTACTATACCATACATATATATCTAATGAATTTAATCAGGGCTCAGTGATGATGAAGTCAATGATAGCTATAACTTTGTCCAAATCTAAATCAAAACATTAACTGCGTTTGAATATTTCCAAAAACTTTTCAACAAATTGCATTTTACCAATGTTTGGAATGTCTGAATGAATGTTCTCATTAGTCCCATTATTGGAACACTCATTCTTTTCTTCAAAAAACTGGTTATCGAGTCATTATTCGTCAAAAAGGTTAACCGGTTTGTTCTCTATTAAGCAAAATTGTATGAAAAATTTACGTTTTTAAGTGGTGTCATTTTCACATTTCCAGTATATTACCCGTCATAAGAGTTGACTATGATACACATGCAAATAACCTTTATATGACATTAGATGAACAATATACGATATTCCTGATTTTAACATAATTTTTCGATGATTTCCACTTGCACACGCATTAATCTGTGTGAGTTTGAGGGGAAAGGGCGACAAACCACACACAGCTAGACCTAATACCGGAAGAACAGTGGTAATTCAATCAATGTGATTTGTTGTCCCATATTTGGCATTAGCGTACACATGTAGTAATATTCATATGTGCACAGGTCCATTCCAAGGACATCGATTCCATGCTCTAATCTGTCTGTAAGCGAACACACGTTAGTGCTTCTATGTGTATGCGGGAGTGTGTTTGGATTTATGAAGTCTGTAGTTGTGAAATGTGAAATGAGAGGGAAATGTGAATAAATTTGCAATATCCTTAATAGGTATGTTCTCGTTTTGTGTGCCTCTCATCCCCATCCGAGAAAGCACAGCCGTGTCTGTCTCCATGTGTGCGGCTACAATCGCAAAGAGACATATGAATGAATCAACGTATGATTATGTTGAGGAGCTGCTAAGTGTAAAGGGAATACGAAGAGATACTTCGGAAGGATATTAAATTAACCCTGTGACAGTTTTAAACTGATGAACAGATAGTAGCAGGAATGAAGCATACACAAATGTAATTGGGCTCCATCCTCTTAGAGAAAATATACAGAGGCAACCAATTTAAATGTTACATCTACGGTTGATCACAGTTTCATTTGATGACTATAAACCTACATATTTTGAAATCAATTATTATCATAACCGAAAACATAAATGCTGCGCATCCATACTCTCGGCTGGAATGGCATTATGCTCTGTGAAGGGATTTTGTATCCACACTCTCGACAGGAATGACATTATGTTCTGTAGAAGGATTTTCCAGGAAGGACATTCCAACTGCTGGCTTTTATCGTCCCACTACAAACAAAGTATTTCTTGTAATAATTACTCAAACGACTCAATATGCAAAGTTTTCGAATAATGCGATAATCTCCTCCTGAATAATGTAATCATAAGCGTTCATTTTTAGTTTCTCCTGAATAATTTGATTACGAGTGTTTATTTATAGTTAGTAAATGGTCCGTAACAGTGGAAGACCTGGTAAAATTAAGCGCTTGAAATCACTTTATAATAAACAAACAGAATCGATTCTATCCACATCCTTCCAATTCAGTTTAAACGAACTGAAGAAGTTATTGCAGCTTAAAAAATGGAAATAAGTTGGTATACTTGCGATAGCTTCCGGCTTAGTTTTTCGCCCCTAGTAAAATGTTCTGTGGCTGGAACTTTATGTTAAAAAAGTTTCAAGAATTGATCATTTCAAATGCTGACTTAAAGGAATTGTAAAAATTCTTTTCACCGCTAAGTTGTCATAACTGAGGCGGAGTTTGAGCGCAATCTGTCATTTAGTTCGTTTACTGTGCTCGATTTGGTCAGTTCATTTCGACTGTGTTGGGGGGTTTTTACAATGGATAGAAATGTCGAACAATGAAACCAGAAGGCTTATGATGTATTAATTGTATTAAACACGTGTGCACATGAGCGATATAGAGCGTTCTAAAGCGATTGAAATGTAGCAGTAGATTTGCCTCGTTTTGATCGGCCACCAACATCTTCAACTCGGGTTAACATCGATAAAGTGAAGGAAATGGTGACAGAAAATCGTCATTTAATTTTCAGTGTCTCACGAATTCATTCACACTGTTTTAGAAATGTGTTCCCGCTTGATTAGTTCCGAAACACCGGAATTTTCGTCAAAAACTCAATAGCGTAAAGGCCGCTGAATACATGCTAGAACGAGCCAATCCCGACTTCAATTTTATAAAACGCATCACAACTGCTGATGAAACATGAATTTCCGAGTTTAACATGAAAATCAGTAAACAAGTTTCGGAATGGCGTCGCTTTTCAACTGAGCCAAAACCGAAAAATCACATTAAATTCGATTAGGAATGTCAGGTAATGTTACGTTTCGTTTGATTATTTCAGTGTTTTGCATTTAGAATTCTTGCCAAAAGGTCAGACGGTGAATAAAGAATGTTTTCTGAGCTTTATGTGAGAAGAAGAATAATTTATGGATTTTGCACAGCAGTAACGCACCTTCTACGCAAGGCTGTCATTGTGAACGAGTTTTTAGCCAAGTGGTCAACATATATCGTCAAGCAATTACCTTATTCGCTTAATTTTGACTCTGGCTAACTTTTTTCTCTCTTCAAAATTCAAATTACCACTTCGGGGTACCAGTTTCCAGCCGGTAGATGATATGAGAAAAGAAATTGCGGTGAAAAGTCAAGTCTTTTCCCTGAAAATGCGTTTGAAAACTGTTTCGATAATTGAATTAGTCGTTGGCATAACTGTGTTATTACGGAAAAGGTCTTCTTTGAAGGCCGCTTCAGGCCAACCATTTTTCGTCGATAGAAGACATAAAAGAAATTTTGCGGTGAGAAATTAACTCCGTTCGGCAGAATGAGTTTTTGTTTTCCGGAAGGGACCTATTTTGAAGGCTATACAGTAAATGTAAGTCAGTAACAAATATTTGGTGTTCTATTGACCAATTCCTGGTATTTGAATAAAAGACCTAAAATGTGGTATTCGTCCTTAGACATACAATTTTGGCTTATCTATCATACACACCATCCACTCCTTCAGAAAAATCCGTCATTAGGCTACACATATTTTGTCATTTTTTTTAACACCCTCTCAAGTATTCCTTGGCTTGGCTTAAGATCGTTTTAGTCCCATTTGAAGGCAATTAGTCGACCAATAATTTCCATATTTGAGATTCCATACGTGGTGTCACATGACTGATGGTGGGACCATCAATAAATATTATTTTAAGAACAGCCGCAAGTTGTATTTAATGATGATGATCGGAATGAAATGTGAAATCTAAAACATCACATTCCTGTGTGCGTTGCAATTTCTATGCATTTTAAACCTGTAATTGATGGTTGTTTGAAACAGAGCTCCCATCATTGCCCATCATTCCCCATGCTAATAAATATTTAAAGTGGAAACTTAACTCTTTTGTAAACACAACTGCAACAAATTGATACGTGATTGCTCTTGCCAATGGAACATGGCACATGGAGCATAGGGACGATTGCTTCGCCTTCACTTTGCTGAACAGTGGACACTTAATCTTTGTACATCAGCATAAAGTTTTTGGGTCAAATAAATGATGAATGCGTACGCCTCCAGTATGTGTTTAGGAAATTGCTTTCACTTCTGTTAGGACGGGAAATGTGTAGATTTCGGGGCTCCTCAAACAGACATTGTATGCAGTATCATGTAGGTGGCCAACTAGTAGTTCCGTTGCAACGGAAGTGCGGAATTGTGTACGAGTATGTTGTATGTTCTCATTGTGATAGTTGTGTATTTGTTTTTTTTTTCTAACCCATCGTATGAAGTGATAAAGTTTAGCGATGCAAAACTTTGGGTTTTCTACACTTTGGATTGCAACAATTGCAACTATAACAACATCCGTATGTTGAAGTAATATCAGCTTTGCAAACGCCATGGATGGTGTTCGCCTTTCATCGTACTCCTTCGCCTCCAAACTAGCCCTCTTTGATTTTCAAAACCAAATACCAAACTCAAATACTTATCTATATATATATATATATATATATATATATACATATGTATGTATATAAACTCGCACACACACACACTCCTGCACATGCTGAGGAGCAAGTGGGGAAATGCAAGGCGTTCGGCGGGAAATCGGCGGGTGGAGGAAAAAGAGTTTTTGAATTGTTACAATTGCAAAATGTTGATTTCGATTTGAAAACCGCTGAACAATTTCAATATAAACGCCAATATACATTTTGCAACTGCTCTCACAATGCAGCGGCAAAGTTTTACATGTTCTCCCTTCTCCGGCTGTGTTCCGGCTGCCAAATTGAAAAAAGCAATGAATTTTCAAGTGGGTGCAAATATTGTGTATAACAAACAGCAAAGTTAACCAACCGATATATTTGTGCTCAGCAATTGTTAAACACTTCAGTCTAAGGACGTTACGTTGCTTCTTGCCAGTTAGCGTCCTCATCATCATCATCATCTTCATCCCTCACTTAAGCGTGAGCAGGGAAATTATTGATTCCCATTGTTATTATTGAATTTGGCAATATTCTATGCCGCCCCACACCCGCTGGATGTGTGATAGAGAGTTGCCCATAATTACGTAGAAATTCAAGAGGAAAAAGTTTTACACATTTTGTGAAATGGTAATTTGCGTCTTGTTCTCTGGCAAAATCTCTCGAAAAAGCAATTATTTTGTAAGATTTACAATTGATTTGAGTTTGCGGTACAGAAACTTTCCTAATAGAATTACATTGCCCCGGAAAATTTTAATGAGTTTTTGTTTTGAAATTATTATAAGCTCTTTAAGTGATTATTATAACTATTCGTATTATCCTTGTTTGCCCTTGGTCAGATATGTATCAAAATTGATCGCAAATGATGAAAAGGACACCAAGTAAATTGATTTCATCAAAGGGCATTGAATCGCATAAATTGGTTGTAAAAAGCAATAATATTATTATGAAATTCTGTAGATAACCACAATCACAAACGTCTCCATTGTTGGAAATGTTGGCGAAGCAACAGCTGCATGAATTTTGAACACGACTCGTTATAGATCATAGCATAATCTAGAAACCCTACCATTTTACCCCCATATGTATATGCTGGGAAGCATAAAATGTCTTTATCACGGCCATAAAGTCCTAATATTTAATTTTATGCAAATTATAAAATTATAATTACGGCTCTAGCTCTACAAATCCACTTAAGAGTAATGGACTAATCCATTTTTTGTAGGGAAATGTGGAAAGTTCGAACTCGACTTTTGTGTTGTGGAAACCTCGAAAAATCGACCTTTGTCTTGTAAACGTCGATTTTGTTTTCGATTTTTAGGTACTTTATCAGATCTACAGCAAAGCCCCAACTAGACACCTAGCAGATTTCAGCAAATTATTGATACAACTTTGCGAATCTGTGCATAAAGAACTTAAACTCACAGAATTTACTCACAATAGTAAGCAAAATTATAACTCCACGGAGTGTTGTTTAATTTCATAGTGATGACAATCTCTCTTGATTGTGTACAGAAGAATATGCATCAAGTTAGCTGTGAGGCCCGATACAAACTTCCAAATTGAAATCAGTATTTGGTTGGAGTAACAGTCAATTCAGTAATCACCCTCATAGACGACGCATTTTGGACTCTTTGATAAGTCCATCTTTAAATCCTTTTGTGAATCCTGAATCGATGCTGTTGATACATCATCAGTTATATATACACTTATGGTCGAAAAAAATAAGTACACCTGCATATTTTTGCTTTATGTTTAATTTTAGTTATTTAATTTAAATAACTTTAATATGATAATGTCTTTAGAAATAAAAACAAAACCGGGGCTTTCCTGTTGTTTTAATTGTGAGTTAGTTTTGTTTATGTGCGTTTTCAGTGCTTGGTCAAAATAATAAATACATTGCTCAATTCTTTAATATGTCAGCAGTCTACTGTAGTCTTTTTGGAAAGGCTAATTATTTTACTGTAGTTAAATTTATTCATAACAAAATATATAGTAAAAAAATCAGCCATTGTTCTCTGGAGGAGAGAAAAATTGTTTGAAGAGAAAGTGTCCAAAGTCTTCGTTCTATAGCAGTAACTATGAATCGGTCGCTATTTTTTGTACAAAATGCTTTAAAGCCTAAAAAGCCCGCCGAAATTCGCGGAAGACCCAAAAAACTTCGAAAACAACAGATATCCGTATTGTAACGCTTGCGAAGAAGGAAATTGAAAATGTAATTTCTTCGCGAACGGTTCGTCGTAGACTACAAGAAGCACATTTACAAGGACGGATAACCAGAAGAGTTCCTTTGCTTAGACAAAAAAAAAAAAAAATAAAAAAAATAAATTAAAGGCTAGGCTGGCGTTTGCAAGAAGTCATTCCAATTAGTCCGGAGAAGACGGTGAAAAAAAAAATGCCAAAACATTTTGTGAAGCGATGAAACAAAAATTAATGTATTTGGAAACGACTGTGCCCCAAATGTTCGACGCCTTAAGGATAAGGAGTTCCATGTTCGCTTTACAAAGGAGACTATCAAGCCAGGGGCGGCAATATTATGGTCTGGGGTTGTTTCTTGTGGTATGGTGTAGGTCCGATACATCGAATTACCGACACTACGACCAGATCCCACTACAAAGATATCTTGGAAAATACGATGTTGAACTATACTGGGGAAAGTATGCCTCTTAGATAGACATTCCAGCAAAATATCGATCCGAGGCATACTTCTAAGTGGGTAAAGGATTGGTTCCAATTGGTTCACTTCCTTGTTGACTGGTCAAGTCAATCTCTGGACTTAAATCCAATTGAAAATGTGGATATACCGGCTTTTAACGAAACTCAGCCAATTTGGCGGAAAAATTTGATTTTACTTTACTTTTTTTTGCTTATTTTAATTAAATGTACTTATTATTTTGTCCGATGTTTTTTTTTTGATTAATTTCTTGGTTTTTGAAAATTACTAAATCTAATTTTTGTTTTTTGTTATTGTCTTATTTTTTATTTTATTTTGAATGTTATAACAAAAGAAATTAGTATTTGTTTTTTCGTTCAATTTAAATAAGTTTTCATCTACAAGTCTTTAAAAAAAAATACATAGGGTGTACTTATTATTTTGACCATATGTGTATACATATATGTATATATTTATTTACTATTAGATTATGCATGTGGAAATGTCCAGCTTTTGATTCACTGAACTTTTTCTATTACACCAGCCAAAAATTAGAATGGAGAAATGGTTTTCCTCACAAAGTCCACTTTCATTAATTTTAGTTTGTCACTCTCATACTATTTAAATATGCATTACAATTGGCATTAAAAAAAGTGTTTCACATGTATTTATATTTATAATGCTTAATTCATAATACAGGTACGTAGAAGTTGGTAAAAAACATATTGACGGCTGATAATTTTAGCAGTTTTTGGAAAGCCATTAGTGGACAGGGAAACCGATAATTGCTGCCTATGCAGCACTTTTTGTATACTCAATAATAAGAGAACCTGATAGCAGCGGCATATTTGCATTGGCAATCAAATTATAGTACGGGGGCGGTCCCAAACCCAGCTGGCCTCACGTATAGACTGACTTAAAACATATCTCTGTCTTAAGTTAAGTTAAGTCAAGGCACCATACTGTTTAGTATTTTTATTTGAGCCATCAAAAGTAAACAATCTCAGTGAATTTGTAAACATGGAAATAATTGGTTACTGTTATGTAATTCAATATGTCCACATGAAGGTCTTAGACCAACCAATATTGAAGCCGAGCTAGATTCTACATTGGGTAACAGAGTTTAAAACATTGGTAGCAGAGTACGAGTTGTCAAGGTGGTGTCCACGCCAGATACTGATAATCCACGAAATGGTATTGGACGATCGTCCGCTAAAGGTGCATGAGCTAGCTGGAATGACATACATTGTATATTGACCGAAGATTTGAAGATAGAAAAGTTGTGAGTGGGTGCCGCGCTAGTTTTCAATTGAGCAAAAACAGCATCATGAATATGTTTTAGTAGAGTGTTTGGCAATGTTTCACCGCATTAGAGCCAATTTTTGCATCGATTTATAACCATGGATGTGATATGGATCCAGCATTTCACACCAGAGAAAGGGGAATAGTCACTGCAGTGGACTACATCGGGAGAATCGTGTCCAAAAAAAAGCGAAGATGGTTCCATCTGCAGGCAAGGTCATGTCGTCTGTTTTTTAGGAAGCTCATTGGGTTATTTTTATTGATTATCTTTAGAAAGGAAAAACAATTAACGTCGAATATTAGCTAATTTATTACAGTATTTAGGTGATGAAATTATTTGAAAAAGGCCGCAATTGGCGAGAAAGAAAGTATTGTTTCATCAAGATAATGTTCCAGTTCACACATCCAATATTATGATAGCCAAAATTAATAAATTAAAGCTTGAATTGCTACATCACGCACCTTTTTCGCCAGATTTAGTTCCCTCGGACTATTTTTTATTTCCGAACCTGAAAAAAATTCTCAGTGGTAAAAGATTTGCCAACAATGAAGAGATGGTGTCTGCGGTTTTAAGAAGTTCACAGTTCTTACTATAAACAGGCTAAAGAAACTATTGAATATCGCAGGGAGAAGTGTATCGGTCTAAAAGAAGGTTATGTTGAAAAATGAAAAGATTTTTTCCCAACTTTTTTGTGCCTTCTTTTTTAGGTAGGCTAGTTTTGGGTCCTTTGGGACGGACCTCGTAAGATGTGTCATTCAGGCTTATTGAAGGGAATTTAACGCTTAGTCAATGGGGGCGGGCAAAGAAATTGCATGTTTTCTTTACAATCTCCCGAAAATGGAGTCGTACATGAAGTAAAACTGAACACAATGAAATTGAGTTGAAGCCGTATGAGTGATGTCGCCGTAACTCTGAATGTTGCGTACATCATACGCACCCTGTCAGTGTCGTTTCACTTGAACCATTAAGCATTCGATTATTACATATACAATAATTTTCGGCAGAAGCTTGGGTAAAGATGACCGACCGTGGCGCGCGATGGCTAGTTAGTACACGCGACTATCGTTCGCATGATCGCGGATTATTTGGGCGGCAGTCACCTCGATAAGTTGTCTGACAAACACTTTGAGTAGTCGAGTAATCGACAACTGTTGCAAATGCTCCTCAAACTATGACGTTCGGAATCGTCGTTAAACTGTAAGTATCGTTGAGTGAGTCTAAAAATTTAATGCGTGTAAGCCCACTAAATGTAATCAGCTCTCCCGCATTTCATTCATGGCATGCAATTGAATTTGTTTTACTTGGTTTAAGACAAACATATTTTTGACATATAATTTTTCCCTTAAGCTTCAAATATACATATACTTTATTCATAATAGAGATTTTTTCGAAGATTGATATCCAAAATAAATTTGGAAAACTAAATCAAGTTTTCCAAAATCCAAAATAATCCAAAATAAATTTGGAAAACTAAATCAAGTTTTCCAAATTTATTTTGGATATCAAAAAAAAAAAAAAAACACAAGAATGTTTCGCAACCTACGGATTCCTTACAGGCTTTCCTCCACAGATGACACCACAACATAAAGATCGCCGCATTCATATACACTGATAAGAGTAATAATTGGTGGCAGCAGGCTCGACATGCTGCATGCAGTGGCAATTCATTGACTATGAAAACAGGAATGACTCTGTCTGCTGCTGTCAACAAAGAATTGACAGAGATGACAACGACAATAATGGCAAACAATTTCCAAATAAACATTAAATTATTGCTGGACAAATGAACAATGTTGCAGCGACCATCAGCAGCGACAGCAGCCACCAAAGCCAGAGAAGAACAAATAACGAATACTCTCGTAAACATACACACACACACACACAAACATGCGAACAGTCTGTTAGACACAATGCCACGGAAAGGTTCATTATTTGGGTGCTGGTTGATGACATTCGGTGCAAAAAAGAAAAAGAAGAACAACAACGGCAATACTGCCAATTGTGCGACCGCAAACCATCTACAGTCAACAAGCGACAAAGTCAATTTTTCTCATAGGCATTCGCATCCACAGGGCACAGCGAGAGAGAGAGAGAGAGATCATTTAATAAAGAAATAATAATGGCGAAAGCAACCAAAAGCAAATAATAATAACAAATAACTATATGAAGAGAAAAAATGGGAAAGAAATTAAAGACCAAGAAAGGGACAATAGCACGATGTCCTTCTGATAAATCTGAGACATATTAATTGAGGTATTTTTGAGCGCTAGGACATTTATTTTGCAACATGGTAAGGTATGGATATACGTCCAAAAAGTAAAACCAGTTTTTAACCGCAGTTAAGCGGGGGTACCAAATCTCAGTTATATATATTTTGTCTAAGTTAGCAGCACTGTCAAATTTCATATCATAATTGTCATTAGTGCTTGAAGTGTGACTCAGAAAGTTGTTTTGACGGTTTTTACAATGTGTGCATTAAACTTTGTTCACGAAATGGAATTTATCCGTTGGAAAAGTTCAGAATGTTGCAGAAAGCCTTCGCTAAACATACTTTGTATGAAAGGAATGTTTACAAATGGGTTAAACAGAGGGCTGAGAATGAGTCATCAGTCTTTGGTGACAAAATCCACTTGTAATAAATCCAAAATGTGAAGTTTAGAATCGACTAACAATTGGCAGCTTTGCTGGATCTGTAAAATTCATTTTGAAAGATATTTTAGGCCTCAAATGCATTAAATATTGATTTGTACACAAAACACTCAACTTTTCCATTTGAAATTCAAAATACATAAATTGAAGTTCAAAACACATCAATTGAAATTAAAAATTTCAAATTCATTAATTCGTTAATTGAAATTTGAAAAACAATTCGTAATTTCGTAATTTTCTATTCTATAATAATGAAATTTTTCGAATTTCAATTGGAAATGGTGTAGACTTTTCGGTAGAGTAAATGAAACTAGGAAACGTACCGAAAGATCGATAGTATACGAAAACGTAGAATTGGAATCCTTATTAAGCAAACAACAAGAAGGATTTATAATTGCAATAGGAGTGAGTTAACAAGTAATATTGCATCGTTTAAAATCGCTGAGAATGCTTTGAAAGCAAAGAAATTGGGTTCCATATGGACTGACGCATAGAAATGAGCTACGTTGATTTCGTAAAGTGCTGCTTGTCAGACATAAACGAAAGATTTCTTTTGATTCCTATAATCACTATAAAATGAACAGATTGTCATCACTATGAAATGAACTGATGAAACAAGGATTGATAACGACAACCCGATAAAGGGGAAATTATGTCCACTGTTCATGAAAATTCGTATTTTCTATATTTTATGGGATCAACCTGGTGTCGTGTTTTATGTCGTGTGCTGTCTACAGAATACAATTAATGAGTCTGAGACGAGTGCTCAAGAAAAAATGGTCCAATACTATTTAGGACATGATTATCATTCTATTCTATTGTGAAGGGTTATCCATTTTTCGGTTTCAAAAGTAAAGTTGAATAAAACACACATAAAGAGCTATAATTTTGATGAAACTTCATTTAAATGACGGCCTCTGGATTGACTGCAGCAGTGGATCCTTTTGAGGTAGTTTTCGACCACTTTTTCTCACATTCAAATACTCCAATGCATTGGGGATTACACGCATAAACACGGTCTTTGACATAGCCACACAAAAATAGTCTCACGACGTCAAACCGCATGATCTTAGTTGCCAATTGATGGCGCTAAAACGTGGAATTATGCTTTCTGGAAACTTCTTATGCAATAAAGTCAAAATCGTTCTTGTTGTGCGGCTTGTAAAACTGTCTTGTTGAAACCAATTGCAAGCCAAAAAAAAATAATTATTATACGGTTATAGCGTTCTGAATTGACGATAACAGTCCCTCCCACGTTATTTTCAAAAAATATAGACCAATGACACCTTCAGGCCATAACGCGCACCAAATAGTCACTTTATCCGGATGCTATGATTTTTCCACTATCATTTCTGAATTTTCCAAGCTCCATACGGGACAATTTTGCTTTTTGGCATAGCCATCGAGTGAAAAATGAGCTTCATCGCTGAAAAAAATGATGTTCGAAAAAATCAGTAATGAAAGCCTGTAGCTGTAGTACCAAATCGGCATATCTATGGCATTGTGAATGGTCGGTTGGCTTTAATTGTTGCGTTAATTGGACTCTATATGGATGAAGATGCAAATCCAAATGCAAAATACGCCATAATGAGCCGTAAGATAGTCCCGATCGCTGAGAACTCCGTGGAATCGTCAAATTCGGATAATACGCGACACTTTTACTAACAGAAGCGATATTTTCGTCAGTGCATACATTGCGATGATGCACAGGACTGACCACATATCTACAAATTTCTTTATAATTTGTTCAATCCGTTAGACAGCCTCAAAACATGAAGCATTCAATCGACGCTGTATTCATATGCCGCCAGAAAAATGGTAAAATATTGTGGCTAGCAGTGGATAATAACTGAGGACCACATAATGTACCATTTTTTCACAATAAGTGGTTATTTTTTATTACAAAAAATGCCTGACAACTGTTGGTATTCCCAATAGTTCTAATCTGTCTTTTAGAAAAAAGGCATGACGTTGTCAAAAAATAAGTTAGTATTTTTAGAGGACGATTTCTTTGACCGTTGATCGTATTCAACTGAATATCGAACATCTATATATTAAGGATTAACTTGGAATAGAATTTGATTAAAGGAAAAATCTAGTTTTACTAGCTGTTATTGCTGACGCATTTGTCTACTAATCCTTTACTTATTATGGATGTCCATTAAAAGAGAATTCAGAGAGATCTCAGCTTAATTCACCAGCCTTCTCATACTCCACTGTATTGATACCAAAGTGCAGTAAAATATCTTCTCGATGAGATTGTCGTAGATAATGTGAATTCCTTAGTTGAAGACGGCAGCAGTGAACTCAACTACGTGTTGTTGTTATTGTTGCTGTTGCTGGATGTTGTGTAATAACTAATCAAGATTTGTGTTCAAATTTCCTGCAACTAAACTGAATAAAGAGGAATCGCACGATAAATAGAGGCAAAATGAAATGGAAACGATAATAATGTTGCAGACAACAATCGTCTGAATGAAAAAAAAAAAAATTGCCATCAACAAACAATGGAACTGAACAAAGCAAACTGCAACTTGCACAGATACTTCGGCAGATTGTACAAATGGAAGTTGGAAATTAGTAATGGTCCGACGGTATCTCACTCTGCCCTCTAACGGCCAATGACGTATCTAAGTATCCGCTGGCAGCTGTCGAATGAACAAAACGCTGTAATACTTTTAGTTTGTGTAGTTATTCCGCATGTTCTCCTTATTGGCAGTTCGCCGATTGCATTCGTTTTCATTTAAGGGAATGAAGATTAGTGGTGGTATTAGTGTTATTAGCTGGCATGTGTAAATCATCCAAATGCTCTTCCGCCTGAAGAAAACAGGAGGAGCCTTCAGATTGTTAAATAAAAACAGCCATTAAATATATATAATATATTTATACTATCAAAAACTTAAGACGAATAGTTTAAGCAAATGGAGAGAAATTCATATTACTAACAGTCAACAAAAGATTTGTTGATAAACGGAAGCTAACCGTTTTTATTGTCATATCACTATTTCAAAGTAAATGTTTCCCCTGGCCCGTCAAATGTTAAATGTTTTTCGATTTATTTAATAATTTCTTCCTCAATATCAAACATTCCTAACCATTTTTCTTCAATAAGACACAGAAGACAATCGACTGAAGAAGGACTCACCCACGTCCTCACTCGAACGTCTGTCTCTATGTTCCCCCGTTCAGTATGCCTTTGCAACGAGTTGACATTTTTCGGTTATTCCTTTTCGGAATTCCCCCAAATGTATAAAACATTAAACTTTTTAGCCGGAAACGTATACAGATGCACACATTTTGCAATCGAGCCATTTGTTATTTCCGCTTTAATGCAATACCCGGCGAATGGGCAATATTTCCAAAATAGTTGACGGTCGTTGGAAAATAAATCAATTTGAAATTTCTGTTGACAGAGAAAGCACAACAAAATGTTGAAAACAAATGCAGATACATATGAATTGAGGTATGTGCACATGTACATATGCATGAAGATACGAAAATATGTATGTACGAAATGTCACTATACGATATGTCTTCCATGGCCCTAGAAACATTTTCAACATTAACAATTTCTGTTTCACAATGCTGAGTATTGGACCGTATAGATTATAAACAATTTTTCATTTTGTTTTCTTTCGAATTGCAAAGAAAGTTGCAGAATATGTCAATACTAGTACTCTAAATCGAAAAAAAAAAATTAACAAAATTCCTTCAAGTAGTGAGGAATCATAAGTAAAAAAACACCGAAGAAGATGGCATTCCCGTCATTCATGCCAAATTTGAATGTAAAATTTGTGTATATATTTTGTCCGAAAGGTGTCTGAAATTGATTAAGTAAAAAGTCTGCTTAAAGAAATTTTCAAAATTCTCTTTGCCGCTAAGTTAACACAACTAACCTCTATACTCACGGGAACTTTGAACGCTATCGGCCATTTCGTTTGTTTAGACTGCTCAATTTTATTGGTTCATCTCAAGTGGGTTTTGCAATTTTTATAGTGTATATAAATTTCGAACAAAGAATTTGTCACAAATTTTGTGCTATGTTGTGGTATTTGTTGTGACAAATCACTGAAAATGTAACAGAAACCCTACGTTAGCACATATCAGTGATACATATGAGTGGTGGAAGATTTTCTCGCTCTATTTTCCCATCAACGTTTTCAAGTGGAAAAAGTGGTGACTAAAAATAATCATTTAAGTTAAGGGAAATTGCCGTCGAACTTTATGTGTCTCATCAATCAAATCGTATCAATAATCGTGAAAATAATCGTTTAAGCTTAAGAGATATGCCCGTTGAACTTTCTGTGTCTCACGAATCAAATCGTATTATTTTACATGATTATTTTGGCATGGAACGCATTGTCGCTTGATCAGCTCGGAAAGACCTGAACTTTCTTCAAAAACTCCCTCACGTAAAGCTCACTGAAGACAAACTAGAACGAGTCAATTCTGACTCCACATTCATAAAACACATTATAACTGGTGACGAGTTTAACATGCAAATCAGGCAACAAGCTTCGGAATGGCGCCTCCAAAGGAACAGAAAGCAAAACAAAAAAAAAAAAAAAAACACATAAAATTTAATAAAAAAGTCTAGGTAATATTGACTATTCCCTTCGATTATCGCAGTGTTGTGCACACGGAATTCTAGTCAGAAGGTTAGGTGGAAAATGAAGAATGATATGTGAACATTATATGGCATTTGGGAGGGCAAATTTGTCGGCAAAGGCTAGATTTTGGGCAAAGAAAACTCTCGGATTTTTCACGGCGATAATATATTATCGCACAAAGTTATCATTGTGATCGAACTTGTGGATCAGAATGCAACAAATATCGTCGAACAATCACCGTATTCATCTTATATTGCTCCGGTTGACTTTTCTCTCTTTGCAAAACTCAAATTACCATTATGAGGCAGTCATTTTCAGTCGACAGAAGATGTAAAAGAGAATTATATATTTTACGGAAAATACGTTTGAAACATGTTATTATGATTGGATTATTCCGTAGCTTAAGTGTATTAATTAGGAAGGGATCTGCTTTGAAGCTAATGCAATACATTTTAATAATATGAATAATATAATGAACAATAGGTATAATAAATATAATGAACAATAAATATTTTGTGTTTTATTGGCTAATTCCCACCACTTTTGGGAATATATTCCATATATCGTCTGTACATCGTATCAATATAGAACTGGCGTTATATGTGATACAGTTGTACAGGCTGTTTGTGAATAGAACTTAAAGCGGTATGTAATGATAGAAAGCCATGTTTTTGATAGTAGAGGCTATGAACTCTAATATGTTATCCAGATCGTATTGATAATATAACTCGTAAAAATGTTATTTCCATTTCAATTGATCCGTTATCTCCCAATAGTCATTTTTACTGTAAAGATATCTATCAATATATCTAAATTATTTTGAAAAAAATTAATTTTTCAGGAATTGCAGATTCGTCTTTAGTTGTTTTTACACTACTTTTGAAGCAAAACTAAAACTGGCTATTTAGTTATAAAATTTAAGCAAAAAAAAAGTTTGTCCAACGATTCAAGTTTTTCAAATGCTGGCTGTAACCCCCTACTTATATGCACTGACCCCCAGTGTATTTGAAGTCTGGCTAACTTAACGTATAACCCTGTTGTCGCCAACGAAAATATCGCCAAACTGTTTCTTTCAGTTGTTGTTCCTGTCACAGAAAAATTCAATTTGTGCTAAACATTGCCGAGCTTATTATTAAATATCCAGATTTGCGCTTGTCGTCTTTTGCTTTGTGGCGAAGGAATGAAACAGCATTCGCCTTACTATTGGAGTGGATGAAGAAGAAAGAGTGGAAAGAAAAAGCTTCTCCAACGACAGTGCAGTGCAGTAATGTTCGGTGTTACACTATTTGTTCTTGATTGTCGTTTATATTACTAAGCGGAAATATATGAAAATACCTACGCTGCTACTTATGTGTACTGCACATTCTGCGAATATGAGCGAAAAAACATTTTGTGTCTGGCGGTATCGATAGAGTTTTTGTTTTCCGTATTTCTGCGCATCCTCTGTGTGTGTCAAGTTGTAAAATTGCATATCGCAACTCCTTGCAATAATCGATACAAATTCCACATTTCATTGCATCCTTAGGTTGATTTTACATTGGTTTAAACTTAATGCAATGCAATGCTCTATTGAAATTGAATTAATTATTAGCTACACTGTCTAATTATGCAAAAAATGGTTCATTGCTTTCAAAATAATAAAACTCAAATGGTTGTATATGAATAATGAGCGAAAATGTAGAAGTCAGTAGTTATTAGAATCCCATTTCCTACAATATTTACATACTAACTTAAATATAATAACGGGTTATCCATTTTTCGATTTCAAAAGTAAAGTCGAATAAAGTTACAAAAAGTTATGATTTCGATAAAATCTTTAGTTCATTATAATGCTTGGATGTCACCATTATGTACGAAATACAATGGCATTTGAATGGCTGCCTCTAGATTGGCTACATCAGTGGATCCTTTTGAGGTAGTTTTCCACTACTTTTACGCGTTATCTCGGCGATAACTTAACGAAGCCCCACAGAAAAAGTCTAACGGCGTCAAATTACATGATCCCATGACCAATTGATGTCCCCAAAACATGAAATTACGCTTTCTGAAATCTTTTCATGTAATGAAGCTCGTGATACTATCTTGTTGAAATCACATAACGTTCAGTTCATAATCTTCAACTGCAGGCCAAAAAAGAGGATTTATTTGCGAAAAACTCAGGAACAGCCAATATCGTATAAGTTGGCGCATTATCGTAGTGCAAAAATTAAGAGTTGTCCTCTCATAAATCGGGCCACTTATTGCGAATAGCAAAAGACGCGTAACATCCAAATATTATTTCCTGTTGACAACTTGGCCCGGCGGAAGAATCCCATAATACACAACTCCACAGTTCTTGAAGAAAACTGTCGTATTAGCCTAGATTTTTGAACGAAGCGTTGTTTTCGCTGTTGGTTTAAAAGATTTTCTACGCGTGACTTCTCCATAACGGGCGTTCCCAGATCAGGACGACCAAAAGAACTTGTTTCCGAGGAGGTAAAATATTTAGTTATTGTTAATCACCATGCAACACAAAATAGCTGAAATAATCAAAAAAATCAATCTTAACCATTCACAGGGTCTTAAAAGAGCTCGGAATTATGAGCAACCTCGATGTTTGGGTATCTTACTCTCTCACCGATGCCACGCACTGCCTCGTGGACATGTCAGAAACTGTCAGAGCTTAGGTGTGACAGACCTCCCCAGACCTCACCCCGTCCGGCTATCACCTATTTCGCTGTCTGAGCAACCACTTGAAGGATTTGAATTTCCATAACGACGAGGAAGTGAAAAATCAAATTAAACGGCTTTTTCAGAAAAACCGCGCGAGTTTTATGAGAGAGGTATTAAAAAGCTTCCAGAGAGATGGTAAGAAGTTATTAAAAAAGGCGGAGGTTACATAATAGACTAAAATGATTGGTTTCTTGTATATACATTTGTAAATAAATTTCTTTTGAAAACCGAACCACTCCATAAATGCAGTGCAAATTCCCGGTAACATTTTTAACCCATTCACCCAGTTACATCTGGTGACAATGGCAGTTGGAAAGATTTTGATAAACTGATTTTTATACTTCAAGCACCATTAAAGAACTAAATCAAAGGACAAATACGTTTTCTTCTTTAAGAGGTTGCTATGGTTAATTTAAGCTGAAACACTGCATATCCCTAAACCTTCATTCATTTCATTTTTTTTTTTTTTTTGATTTCCAAGTCAAAACTGGCGTTTATTTATCTGACAAAGTGTCTGAACGTTGTCCATTTAAAGACCATAATTTTATCTCCCCGATTTGAAGCAAATTTTCCGATTCGAACCAACTGTATCAGAATACAGAAGTAACGTCCTCAATGTCTCTTACTGTAGATTGACAACATAAACACTTTATATGGTATAAATTCACAGCTCAAAAGTGATTTTAAAGGAATGGTTCGATATAATTGCTTGGAAATTATCCAATAGCAACGATGCAAAAATATTCAACCACTACAATACAAGTTGTTTTAAAAGAAAGTTCATACAGGGTATCCGTCGGGAAGGTATACTACTTTGTTTTGGCACCATTTTGGTAAACGTTAGTCTTGACAGTTCATATTTGGCAGTCGTGAAGTAGAGACGTCCACAACGTACTACAAGATCGCCTGAAAACATTATTGCTGCTCAAGAAAGTGTTCAAAACAATCCATCAACCACAATTCGACGCAGTGCTCAGGAGCTTGGTCTTCAAAAAACAACTTTGGGCGCAATTTTGCACAACGATTTGCATTTGTTTCCATTTGAGGTTCAATTGAAATAAGAGCTTCTTCCACAAGACCATTTACGCCGCCGTACATATGCCAATTGGATGTTACAGCTCGCCCATGACAGCCCCGATTTTCATGAAAAAATCATAATGAGTGACGAGGCACATTTTCATTTGAATGGATATGTGAATAAACAGAATAGTCGGTTCTGGGCAATGGAAAACCTCAAATTATTCATCAGTCACCTTTACATCCATTAAAAGTGACAGTCTGGTGTGCAATTTGGTTAGGAGGAATGATTGCAGCTTCTTTCTTTGAAACTGAAAACGGCGTAACGGTAACTGTCAATGGAGAGCGATTTCTATGATATGATTGAAAACTTTTTAACGCCACAACTGCATGCTTTATGGCTTGATTAACATGTGGTATCAAAAAGACGGTGCCACATCTCATACAGCCAGGATTACAGTGGAATTACCGCGAGACCTCTTTTCACAACAAGATATTTCAAGAAATGGTGATGTTGATTGGCCTCCAAGGTCGTCTGATTTGACTGCACCAGACTTCTTTTTGTGGGGACATCTGAAAAGCAAGGTTTATGCAAACAAACCAGAAACGCTTGAGAAACTCAAACAAAATATTCGTGATGAAGTTACTGAAATACCGTTTGAAATGTGTGAGAATGTAATAAAAAATGTGCTCAAAAGGGCTTGCATTTGTGAGACTAACTGAGGCGGACATTTATCTGATATTGTATTCCGTACATAATTGCCGACATTAAATAAAACATTTATCAATATACGATCCATTCTCTTTCATTTAGTCAAAAATTATAAATAAACAAAGTAGTATTCCCTTCCGACGGACACCCTGTATTTAATGAACTGTTAAAAAAAAAAATAAGACGTTTATCGAACAAATGTTTATTAATTATTAAAACATACAGTTTGGGAATTTATTTCTTAGAAATAATATCGTCCCAATATAAACCTCGCGTTCTCGGCACACATTTAAGTAAATGTGAGTAAAACTTCTTATGACGGCTCGGAAGGTGACGGCTCTGTAGTGGTTGCCATTTGGTGATGGATATTTTCTTTCAAATGCGCCAGGGAAGTCAGTTTATTAGCGTAAACTTTAGATTTGAGATAACCTCGCAATCAAGATCAATTTTCCAGGGTTAAATTCAGAAACACGTAGCAGAGACCTATTGGTCTTGTGCGTCGGTTGTCCCGTTCTGCTGGAAACTTGTTCTTTGACTATGGCCAAAAAAGTTTTGCAGTTCAGGCAACAATAAACCGTCTAACATCTGCATACAGTGATCAGCACTTTTACCTTTAAAAAGGTCAGGGCCGATAATTCCTCGCAGAGGCTTTGTAGCCCATATGAACACTTTAGGCGAATGAAACTGTTTCTGAAGCTTACGTTTCGTATTCGTCGCAGCGCCCTGTAGTGGCAACTCTGCTCAGCTACCTACGCGTTCATTACCATGAATACGAAAACAAAATGTTAATAAACGTTGAAAAGCACGCAGTTGTCTGGTTTATGAACTCGAGCCTCAAGTAATTTCTATTTATGTAAAAATTAAATTACTTAAAGTCCGTCTGTCCCCTGTGACAATTTGCGGAAATGTAATTTTGCACCTGGTATTGGCATCTACCTGTTCGCCCATATTGTGGCTACTATCAGCCACACTTCCTGTATTTCAGGCTGTGTTTCCATTCTACCCAACACTCTCATTTCCGTTTTGAAGTTTGTAAAATTATGTACTTGTACCACGAAAAGTGTTGAATTTTCTACTTGTCAACCGGCAGGTGACTTTGATTTCGCTTGCGAAGAGTTAAAGAAACAACATCTGGCATTTAACCACAGCATCCTGGCTGTATCGTTAGTTTTGTCGACCGCACTCATGTAAGTTGCTCACCCGCCATGCCGCCTGTGACTTCAATTCCTATTCAAATAACTGGGAGACGGCAACACGCACGATTTCACCTTTTCAACTTGTGTCTCGCTTAGTGTCGTTGCGTGTCGAGCAGCAGTTTGCAAAGTTTTTTTTTTTTTTTTTTTGGGGGGTTATGAAGCCTTTTCACATTCGTTGGCTAATAGACCCATTTACTTCAGAAAGAGAGGAAACTTTTCAACTTATTTTCATAATTAAAGAATACTTTAAAATGAGGCACAATGGATGACGGAGGGCAAACGTTAACATGTGCCGATTGGTAGTTTCTGGCGTTGTCTTTATGACTAATATTATATGCAAACACTGCTCAAGGCTTTTGCCTTTAAATTAAGCAAAAGTTCAAATAATTTGGAGATGAAAATCAACGAAATAAACATTTTCCTAAAATGGCTAATGGTTCATTTCAATAATTGGTTTTTCGTTCATTTAAACTCTTATTTGTAAATGGTTGATTGGAAAAAGCATTTCAATGGTTTTCAACGACCAGATACTTTTGATTTGTTTGCAGATTTCTTTTTTTCATTGTTACGTTTCTTCAATTTTCTTTTGGCACCCTACAAACCGGTAGATCGTGGTACCATGTGACATCTGCAAGTCATCCCCCGAAGATCGAAATTGTAGTAAGCAAAATTGTGAAAGTAGATCTATGTAGATTTATAGACAAATTTATGCCATTTGCAGTCAGTTTGCTATCCGCTACATAAGCAATGACCTGTATTAAGGCTTCAAATAGGTCGTTGTTGTCCAACAGCTGTCGAATCGTATTTAAAAGTTCATTTATTTATTTACAGGAATTGCAGGTCGTGTGCACAATTATTTCCATTTCCTACTACTCCTACCATTCGAACAAGCAACCCCTATGATATAGATAACTAATTCAAGGATAGCTCAAGGAAGATGATGAAAAACGTAGAATTCCATCAAATAAAACAAACTATCGAAACTGCGCATTCATGCTGCCATTGTAATGAAGACTGCTTTATGGGAGACAGACCCAGATTGCATAAAAGAGTACTGAGGAATGGATGTGCATTGATTGATTGGTATCAATATCTTGGCTATTCGTGCACACATCTAAAGAATGCACTGAGGCAGTGTTATTTGTTGAAATATTCTTCAATTTTCAATTTTTGCCACACGTTTTTCCCTTGAAATTGAGTGCAACATATGCCCACATTGCGCAGGCCAATTCAAACCTCGCCGGAATGCAAACTTTCTTTCGTCAGGCTTGAGCAATTAATTGGAACTCTTGTTTTTGTGGCAGTCATGTTCATGTGCTTAACATACTTCTTCCTTCAAATGTCGTCCTTAGATCGTTTTATCGTATTATTGCTTGTGTGGCCATTGCCTCTGATGAAAGTTACAATTTTGATTTTTAATGGAATTATGGATGAATGAGAATGTTTATGTGTTTTATTGCTCCACAATGTCTTTCATCCAGTTATTTCAACATCGCGGTACTTAAGTCGTTCATTCCATTCCCGCTCTGTCGTGATTGCGTTTTAAAATTTTAATTATGTTTCTTAACGGACAACATTAAAATGAACATGTTGACTTGGGAATACTCATATTGTGCGCGAATGCCAACAACACCACGACTGGTGCAACCAACAATACGTGCAACAGCACTGTCGTTGCAAAAGCTAACAACGGCAACATCGTCATCTTACATTACTTAACAAACACAAACTCGGAGAGCACAAAAAAGGAATGAAAATTGCAACAAGATCTTAAAGCAACAATAGAGAATTTGCACTTATTAAAACGACAACACAAAACGCTATGACGATGGCGAGGTTAGCTGCGTCGACGAAGGCTCTGCCTTACAATAGCCTGCCTTGAATAGGGTCGAGCCACATACATACATACGCAGCTGCATAGGGCAGCAAAAGTAAAAAAATTAAAAAAAAGTTATAAATTAATTTTATTCACCGATCCCTCTGAGAAAAGGCACGGGAAAGTATAAGAAGTATAGGATTGTTAATTTTTCGGTAACAAAAGTAAAGTTTAATAAAACAACACCCATAAAGCTATGATTTCTATGAAACTTTTATTCCGTTATAATGCTTGGACCTTGTCATTATGTACATACGTAATACAATGGCATCTAAATGACTGCCTCTGGATTGGTTGCAGCAGGGGATATTTTTGAGGTTCCTCCTGCGTCATTTTCGGCAAAAAATAAGACCCAGTGACATCTCCAGACCATACCGCGCACCAAACAATCACATTTTCCGAATGCAATGGCTTTTCCACAATCACTTCTGGGTTCTCCGAGCACCATATGCGGCAATTTTGCTTGTAGACGTCATGATTGGGTGAGAAATGAGCTTCATCGCTGAAGAAAATTTTGTTCGATTGAGAGCCCACGTTTGAATCAGCACTTTTGTAGTAAGTTTTAACTATTTTTACGCATTATTCTTCGGTTGTTAAACAATCCATATTTGTAAATGGTACACCTTTCACTAAAGATAAAGATAACACTTCAGATGACAGGTATTTAACAGCTGAGAGCCTTGCCAGACCGGCGGTTTTGAAACCACTAAATGTATAACCCTGTACTTGAGCCAGTGTGGCAGCAATTGTTATTCGCCCAAAAAGATGTTCATGGCAACGAAATGTCCATAGAGTGACAATGGTTGTGAAGAATGTGAGAAGAAAACTGGCGCGAACTCAAGAATTTCATATGCTGGGTCGAAGCCAGAAAATCATACTATACAAAAATCCTGCCAGTGATTTAATAAAGCAAACTCAGCATAAAAAGAAGATGATAACTAACAACTAATTTTGAAACAATAACTAAATATTGCTCGAACTACTTTTTTAACTACTCGTTTAAAAAAACCAAAGAAAGCACCATCATACAATGAGGCACTGAAATCTTCCCTCAGGTTAACAATATTTTGCATTAGTTACTCATTGTATACAGTGATTATGAATAGAGATTAGCCTGTTACATTTTAATTTTACGTCCCCACCTTTTGTAACAACTAGAAATTCTTCTCATAAAGTACGAGTATTTAAATAGCAGCAAGTGCCAGCTACTTTGAGCGTGTAATTCCACAAAAGTTGAATTCCTCTGCAATTTATTTACCCCTATAAGGGTAGTCGCTTTGCCAATTTCAACGATTGCGACTTTAATGATTTAATCAGGCTGGTGCTATTTTTTTTATCCCACATCAGGTTGAGCTCCTAATAATTCAAACTACGGATAATACGGTCTACTTTAATGGCACTTCAGCTCTTTGGTCTAGGCGATGGCAACGTATTTGTATCCTCTGGTCTATGGTTTTTCCCTGGGAATGCGAATGTGTGCTGTGTAGTTTTGTTCTGTTCACCTTTAGCCTTTAGTCCGGTCCAGTCTAATTCCTGTTCGAATTAGAAAATTTATATTTTCATTATGTTATGCGATAATTTCACGACTTCAGCTTCTATTATTTAGCTCCAGACTGCTGTAGCATTTATGACCTCTTTCTTCCTTGTTTATGCCTTAAAATGACGAATTTAAAACTATTTGTTAACATTGCGCTACTACTACCTAGGAGGAATGTGCTGATGGTTTTAGCTTCAGCAATTTTTTTTTTTTTTTTTTAGAGCCACGATTCGTTTACGAATTTTTGAAAAGTCCTCTTCATCGCTCACATATGGTGACGAAAGTTGTAACCTCGCTCTAGTGTACCAATTACAGTAGGATTTCAAAAAATACCCTTTTACCGCGTGCGTGCCCCTCAATGATTAGGTTTTCATTAATTATGGTGATTCCTCGATGATCCCTTTTCTGTCTCTTTTGATATTTTTTCATGATTTATCCCCTGAGGGCACGCATTTTTACAAATCTCATCGCATTCCTAGCCTGTGCTAGTAGGTAAATTTGCTCACATAATTTAATGATTCAGGCTTCACTTTTTTGGTTTTGGCGATAGCTCCAGTTTTGGCCTTTTTTTTTTGTCTTGTTCTAGCTCTTAAAATTATGAATTTCCAAATATCATCTTTTTAGGCGCAACCCTGCTATGAAAGCAAAGTATACGATTTTAACTTCAGCCTATTAATATGGGCGCTGATACCATTTTTGTACCACTTCAATCCTTAATTACATTTAAAGCTAAGATCTTTTCTTGTTCAGTATCTATTCTGTACTAATTTTAAAGACCCCCATCATGATGCCAGTTTTCATGATGCTATCTCTGGCCATTTCAGCTGGGCGGTGGTAACACTGTTGTCGCTGCTTACTCAGTTTTTAGTCCTAAAAGTACGAATTTTGAAAATCACCATCATGGTGCTTGTTTTCATGGTACCACTTTTGTCGTTTTTACTCTGTTTTATTCCGAATAATGTCGAATTACAATTTTTCTGTAAAACCATCACTGTACTGAAATAACGGCTATTCTCACTATTTTTTGGTCCTTCGAGCCGGATATGAACCAGCGACCTATGGATCTACAGTCCACTAGAAGTCCAAATAGAAGCACCACAAATAATGATGTATTGGCCAACAATGTTATGTAATATATTAGTTGAAGATAATTCTGAACCGTTAGATTCATGAACGAAATAATAACTTTATTAAGTTTAAAATGAAACACACGATTGTTAAGGCTTCAGTCTTTATTTCCAGCGACTGTGTGTGGGGAATGTATAGGTATTACGACGACTAACTCTTGAAATGGTCCACACGACCAAACTCACTTACATTGTAATTTTCGAAAAAGACTACAAGAACGGGTGAGAGCTTTCGAATAGTCATTATTTCAGTACAATGATGGTTGTAAGAATAGATATGTATTAGTTGTAATTCGACAATATTCGAAATTCATTGGTAGAATGAATAGTATGCATTAAAAAAAAATCCGTTCCTACTGGGTATTTAATCTTGAAGGGCATTCAGATCTGTTCCTTTTTATCCTATAAGAGTGTCAAATCTGGAAGTGGAACACGGGCACCGATTTTCATGGTTCTACCTTTAGCTGTTTGAGTTGGCCAGTGATATCAGATTCGTTTCTATCCACTAAAGCACGATATTTGAAGAATCCCTCTTTATCGCGTGTTTGCTCTGGAGGTTGAATGCGGGCACAAATTTTCATGATTCTAGCTCTGACCGTTTCAACTGGGCGATGGTACCAGGTTTGTGTGTTTTTATCCCTAAAAGTACGAGTTCCCTGCTTACCACTCACCTATTCTATAATGGGTATGCATATCCTAATTTCTGAGACTCTATCCTTAGTTGTTTGGCCTGGGCGATAATCAATCAGTCAAACAGTCAGGTAGTCGTTGTAAAAATTTATGCCGACCTGAGAATGTTTGTCCATTCGACCGCGCATCTTTTGGAAGCACCTTATGAATATCGTTGATTACGCCTTCATTATGCCTCTTTCCCAGAAATCCTTCCATTGGCATAAAACTGGGGACAGTCGATTTTCTACTTTAAGGATAATCCTTTGTTGGAATGCATAAACCTCATTTACAAGTATCAACAATGTATTATATTTGGAACGCAAAATGTACGATGTGAATTTCTCGTAAAAGTTGTTCGGCCATTTTATCATCTTTGTTTAGTCCTTTGAGCAGCGCAAGTGGAATTGGTTACATTACTTAGAATTCATTAACGCAAGCAAAATGTACGATGTGAATTTGTCGTAATAGTTGTTCGGTCATTTGATCTTCTTTGTTTAGTCCTTTGGGCAGCGCAAGTGGAATTGGTTACATTACTTAGAATTCATTAAGTTATTTAGTTCCTCCCAACACCCTATCACGTACACAAGTGCGTTTAGTTATAGTACGTGAAGGATACTGCTGGTATCCTTTTCCGTATTAACGTTGTTACGTACTATATTACATCTTTTCACAGTTTGTTTGCTGCAACACACAGAAGCCCCATACATATTTTAAGCTTAGTCATCGCCATTATGGCAAAATGAAATGTTAGTGGCCCTGCAACGCACATTGGCTTTGGTGCGTCAGGGCCTCGGAAGATGGCTTAGACGACATCTCCATTGTGATGTCAAGTGCTGAAATTACACGGATATCCAATGTTTGCTATCTGTGCTCGGATGCCCCACAAACCGGCCGTAATGTTACCCGACATTAAAAATGCTTTATGGAATGGGGTGTAATGCTGATCCAAATGCCGCTGCTGCTGTCGCTGCCAGTGCTGGTGCTGGTGGTCGTAGTGCGTAACTGCAATTGCGTCTCGCAATTGTACCCAAGTGAACAATTATGCTGAAATATTTATGTGCGCTCCTTGGCAAGAGTTGTTTAGTTACACTCTCAACGAAATGTGGGAGCTTCTAGTGTTGTTATCCTTTGCTGCTACCAAATACTACCGACCATAACAAGCAGGAGATTTGTTCCACTGTGCAAGCACGATGACTTTTGGTTGCTGAAGTGATTTTTTCGAGTGTTTTACATGACAAAGACAAAAAAATATAATATTTGCATTAAGAAAAAACATATTGCGCTTAAGTCATTTAGTTAAAGTTTACCATATCCGCATAACGTTGAAAGGATGTTAAAGTAAGCAGGAAGTGCCACATCGCGACTTCATTAACATTGATATAAGAACTGTTTCAGTCGGTATTAAGCAATATCGGCACGTTTGCTTGATATTGAAAACGACTTGGTAGCATTTCCTAGAAAGTATCACAAAAGCGACGGATTTTTCCTTTTATTTGTTACACCACCATTTGATAATAGATAATAAGCAAATTACTGTGAAAGAATTTTGATTGTAAATTTTTGTGTTATTCCACTTTTTCTGTCGTTATGTAATTTTACAGTGTTTTCTTTTCGTTTTCTATTCCTTATTAAAACATTTAAATTAACATACAATATACGAGGTGTGATCAAAAAATAACCGTTATTTTCAATTTTTTCAAAAAGTATTTATTTATTCATCAATAACTATCTTGTCCCCTTCAAAGTAATCCCCTCAGACATAATACACTTATGCCAGCGTTTTTTCCAATCCTCGAAACACTTCTGAAATGCGCTTTTTGGTACCGCCAACACCTCCTCAATCGTAGCAAAACGCTTTCCTTTCATCGGTGTCTTCAGTTTTGGGAAGAAGAAAAAGTCGGCGGGGGCCAAGTGACTCATAGTTGAGGCATGAGTGCGGTTTTGTTTTTGGACAAAAATTCCCGCACAAGCATCGATGTGCGAGCTGGTGCGTTATCCATAATTGGTTTTTCCACAATTCTGTGCGTTTCTGACGAATTGCTTCACGCAAAAGACGCATAACTTCAAGGTAGTATTCCTTATTGACCGTACGACTTTGTGGCAAGAATTCATTCATTCGGTCTTGGCTCTTCTGGACGCTTCCGTAGGGATGATTGGGCTTTGGTTTCAATGTCATAGCCACACACCCATGATTCGTCATCAGTTATGATCTTTTTGAGGAAATCTTTATCGTCGTTGACGACATTCAACAGCTCCTGAGCGATGTCCATGCGAAGTTGTTTTTGCTCAAAATTTAGACATTTTGGAACAATCTTCGCTGCCGCACGTTTCATGCCTAAAACATCCGTAAAAATTGCTTGGCATGAGCCAAACGATATGCCAACATCATCAGCAACATCTCTAATAGGGATTCGACGTTTAACCAAAATCATTTTCTTCACTGCTTCAATGTCTTCATCGGTTATTGACGTGCTCGGTCAACCAGGCAATATAACAGAAAGAAAATGCGAAAATCGAACATACGTAACTCACGAAATTTGAAAATAACGGTTATTTTTTATCACACCTCGTATGAACTCAAAAATGGTTTAGCTTTATTGATAATATTCTATTACCCAGACAGCATCTTTAGCAATTAGTTGATTTGCTATGAAGCCAGGCCGCAAATCGTTGTTTCACAAAGAACGAATGAAATGTACTTTCATCGAAAAATCAAAATTCTTGTTGCCGCTAAGTTGGAACAACCGCCCTCTATACTGAAGCAGAATTTAAACGCGATCTGTCAAGTAATTTGTTTTACATTGCTCGATTAAGTGAGTTCATCATAGAATTTGTCTCAAATTTTGTATTGCAAAAGGAATTCCTTGTGCTGAATTACTGAAAATTACAGAAGGTTTATGGTGAACATGAAAATTTCCCCGCTTTGATCGGTCATCAACGTCTTCAACTAAAGTAGACATCGATAATGAGAGGGAAATGGTAATTGAAAATTGTCACTTAAGTTTGAGAGAGATAACCGCTGAACTTTCTGTATCTCAAGAATCAATACACATCATTGTATACGATTGTTTGGACAGGAAATGCGCTGTCGCTCGACTAGTTCTTAAGCACCTAAATTTTTTTTCAAAAGCTCAATCGCTTAAAAAATATCCTGTAAATATGCTAGAACAAGTTAATTCCGACCTCGCATTCATAAAAGGCTTTATAACTGGACGTGGATATACGAGTTTGAAATGCAAATCAGTCAAGAAGGTTCGGAATGGCGCTTTTTAACTGAGGCCAAAAAAACTTAAAAAATAAATACTGTTTGCATTGATTATCGCGGTATTGTGAGCTCGAAATTCTAGTCTGTAGGTAAGATAATAATAAAGAATATTATTTGGGCTTTATACGGCGTTTGAAAGAATCAATGAATTCCCCAAAAAAGGGCTGATCTGTAGAAAGAGATCTTATGAATTTTGCATTACGATAACCCACCATCTCAGCAAGTTATCATTGTGAACGAATTTCTGGCTAAAAACTCAACAAATATCATTGATCAACCGGCAGTTGAATAAGGCTCCAGCTAACTTTTTCCCTTCCTAAACGAAACTATTTGAAGATTTCGCGATGGGACCTCAAGTCTTTTCCGGAAAATGAATTTGAAAAACTGTGATATCTGGATTATTCGTCGGCATAAATGTATTATTTTGGGAAAGACCCATTTTGAAGATTATACTTTATACAGGGTGACCGTCGGGAAGGTATACTACTTTGTTTTGCCGCCATTTTGGTAAACATTTGTACTGACAGTTCATATTTGGCAGTCGTAAAGTAGAGACGTGGCAAATTTATTTTAGAAAAATATTCGATAAACCAACGTGTTTTGATCGTTAAAGCATCTTATCAAAATCAATCATCAATTACTGTGACGATGATAAAGTTACGTGAAATTTTTGGGAGAAACAACGTGCCGACAAGACGAACTATTTGTCGTGAAGTGAATGATTTCGAAGAAAGAGGATCTGTAGCTGATAGGGCCAAGCATGGACCACAAAGTACTGCAAGATCGGCTGAAAACATAACTGCTGCTCAAGAAAGTGTTCAAAACAATCCATCAACCTCAATTCGACGCCGTGCTCAGGAGCTTGGCCTTTAAAGAACAGCTTTGGCCACAATTTTGCACAAGAATTTGCATTTGTTTCCATTCAAGATTCAATTGACACAAGAGCTTCTTGCACAAGATCATTTACGCCGCCATACATATGACGATAGGATATTACAGCCCGCCCATGACAACCCCAATTTTCATGGAAAAAGCATAGTGAGTGACGAGGCACATTTTCATTTGAATGGATATGTGAATAAACAGAATAGTCAGTTGCGGGCAATGGAAAACCCTCAAATTATTCATCAGTCACCTTTGCATCCATTAAAAGTGGCAGTTTGGAGTGCAATTTCGTCAGGAGGAACTTTACTTCTTTGAAACTGAAAACGGCGTAACGGTAACTGTCAATGGGGAGAGATATCGTGATATGATTGAAAACTTTTCAACCCCACAACTGCATGCTTTGGGCTTGATTAACATGTGGCATCAAGAAGACGGTGCCACATCGCATACAGCCAGGATTACAATGGAATTACTGCGGTAACTCTTTCCACAACAAGTTATTTCAAGAAATGGTGATGTTGGTTGGTTGACTGTTCCTGACTTCTTTTTGTGGGGATATGTGAAAAGCCAGGTTTATGCAAACAAACCAGAAACGCCTGAGCAACTCAAACAAAATATTCGTGATGAAGTTAATGAAATACCGCGTGAAATGAGGGAGAATGTAGTGAAAAATGTGCTCAAAAGGGCTTGCATTTGTGAGGCTAATAGAGGCAGACATTTATCTGATATTGTATTCCATAACGTAATTGCCGACATTAAATAAAACATTTATCAATATGAGATCCATTCTCTTTCATTTAATCAGAAATTATAAACAAACAAAGCAGTATGCCTTCCCGACGGACACCCTGTATTTGAATGAATAATTAACATTTTAAGTTTCATTGACCTAATTACTGGGATTTTTTTTCCAGAATGTATATAATTCTATAATGAATTATGATTACTTTCTGGCCAAAGATTCCCACTGTGGCTTCAAATCATTTTTTATGCAACAGTCAGGACAACAATCGTGTAATGTCTTTTTCTGTGGCGTTAATGCGTCAACGTGGCTTTTATCGGGTCCACAGATCAGGATTTGAGATGATGTCACAACGTTTTGTTTGTTTTGTTGCTGTTTAAAAAGTGAATTTTATATGAGCACTCAAGTTCCGCCTATGCGTGTATGTATGTGTGTCTATGAGAAAGAGTATTTGTGTGGGCCAGTTTCTATTTAGTTGTTTGTAATTCGTTCTACTCTCTTGCTCTGGCAAAAGACGTCAGTTGACCCACTCCAACTTGCATCGACTGTGTGTGTATGTGTATCTTTACTTTACGCTCTTAGTCAAGTGAGTTGTTGCTGGCTTTGTATTGTGTGCACTCGGCACTAAATTTTATTGTCAGTTCATGTCCTGCTGAATTATGTAGCACTTCAAAACATTTTACTTGTGATTACGCTAAAACCCATCATAGCCTTTACATTGCGAGTACCCATTGCTGGGAGAGCGGCGGCCACATCAGGCTTCAGTTACTGTCTCTGATTTGAGGATTACTGTAATCATTCCGACAACTGAGAGGTTCTACGTTCGCATATTCGCTTGGCTATTGGCTGGGTTAATTCGAATCCGCATTTGTCTGGTTGGAAAGCCGTTGCTTGCAGTTGATCGATGGAGGGAACAACGACAGTGCGAATGCACCCACACAAGAATATACCGCCTTGTTCAGGTGCGCTGTTTTGTTTTACAAGCCACTGCTATCAGCGCTTTTCTCTTCATTTCCATTTCCTTTAAGATTTCTGTTTTACGAGTATCTCTGCTCAGCATCTTAGTATCTCAGTGATGTGATAACTTTGTTGTAGTTTGTTATTATTGCAATTGGTCTAGCTAGTGGGATAACTCCCCACAGGCAAGACGGGAGGGAGAGCATCTCATTCCGAAGACATTGCATAATTAACAGCCGTTGTACTTTGTTATTTTTTGGTTAAACAATCACCGGATCTGTAGTGGGCTGTTGCCTTAAGCAGAGATGCCGGGGTGTTGGCGTAATCGCATTTCCTTAAGAAGTTGTAAGAATTGTCATTTGCACTTAAATTGGAGATATGCAGATGTCGCGGGGAATAGCTCAACTATTGCGAGTGAGGCTTTAGACGTCTTCTGCTACTTACTTTCTGTGCTTTGTATTGGTAGACATTTTTTCAGAGTCATCTTCTATCGCTGGTCTTATTAAGTAGTTTGCATTGTCTGCTGTGCCTTCCTCTTCTACTATTAAGATGGTGAGTTGTAAGCTTTCTCCCAAATGTATTTTATATCGTCCTTTGCTCGAATTTCCTCATTAATAATTCGCTTAATTTAAGTTGACCTAATTTATTACACTGCCGATGATGGCTGTGTGCTAAGAACTCGCACAGACGCGGTGGAAGTGTTAATGAATTTATGCAGAAGAGCTAGAATGTTGAATTAAAACTGCAAAATTAATTAAATTATGTTACAAAGGATTTTCTAAGATGAACACACTTTGGGTCGTTTGATATTTTTAAATATTCTGGTACTTTGAAATATGTCAAATTCCAGGAAACATCATAAAAATTCAGTTTGTTTTTGCGCTCGAAGCGTTACCCATACAAAATGCTGTAATTTAGTCAACAAGTTTTATTTTTTTTAATCAAAAACTTCACTATATCGTAAATACATTTAAAATTTTAAGAAAAATATGTTATTGTTCGATGTAGCAGCCTTTAGCGCGGATAATAGCATTGAGTCTGTCTGAAAAGGCTCAGACGCTGCACAAATGAGACCTGATGGTATTCCGTCTCATTCTCGGCAAAGCGCAATCATTAAGATGTCGAATGTCTCATGTTTTTCTAGCCGATACTTTGGCGTTCAGAATGGATCATTTGGGATCATATCCATTGGGTTCAAGTCCAGGGGATATGATAGCCTTTGTTGTGAAGAAATTAAACTGGCAGCTTTTTTTTTTTTTTTGTAAAAAACGTTGAGTTTTAGGGGATTTATGAGATGGTACCGGAGTTTGTTGAAACGTCCAATAGCTTTTGCCGAATTGTCTACGTGGCCAAGGCAACGAAACATCGTTTAAAATCTTTTCACGGTCGATTTGTTGATTTACTTTAACGAATAGTAAGCCAAATCATCACTAATACTGGCGCTTGTTTCCTCAGAGCAATTCACTAGTCTAAATTGTCTTTCAATTTACACTCTAACCATTCGTACTGTTTATTTAAAAATTAAAAACAAACAAATAAACAAACAACAAATTTTCATCCCAAAAGACCAAATTGAACTGCACTTTGTTGTCGAATATTTTGTAATCAGGCCTTAACTTTTCGAACCATATTTGGCAATGTTGATCTTTTTGACTGTCTACCTCCATGTCGATTTTTTGATGCCACTAATATCATTGTAACTTGTAATGGTCCGATACAGAAACATTCTGCTCACACGTTAATGTCGTAACTCATTAACAATGACTACTTGCGATTTCCCAGCCATATACAAAGCAATAACAACGTTGCATTTGATTACATTTTATTTTAACTGCAGTGTAGAATGATATGCTTTCGTAGAATTATGGAAAACATAACAGACTGACGCTTATTAAAAAATGAGCGCGCTGTCACCAGTCATTTGGTTGCTAGGCGAATGCATACCCCCTGTACATTAGAAACTGAATCGCCGGATCTGTAGTGGGCTATTGCCTTAAGCAGAGATGTCGGGGTGTTGGCGTAATCACATTTCTTTAAGAAGTTGTAAGAATTGTCATTTGCACTTTAATTGAAGATATGCAGATGTCGCGGGGAATAGCACAGCTATTGCGAGCGAGGCTTTAGACGTTGCATTTGATTATATTTCGATAACTTTTTATTTTAACTGCAGTGTAGAACGATATGCTTTCGTAGAATTATAAACAACATAACAGACTGACTGACATAACAGAGTGAGCGCGCTGTCACCAGTCGTTTGGTTGCTAGGCGAACGCATACCTCCTGTACATTAGAAACTGGTTTTTTGATTAATGTACGAAACAACTATTCACTTCACATAAAAACTCGTTTCTTAATTGAGACGAAACTTGAGTTCGGGTTCTCTATCAATACATGATGAAACTAATTTTTTGATTTGAGAACATGAAACGAAAGTACAGATCTATTCAATTTCGTTTTATAATCTGAATACAAACCCTGATATTTATATTCCCAAAACATTTTTTTTCACATTTTTCCATACAGCTATTGTGGGTGATTTCCAGAGTTATTTGAAATTTGAAATGCGAAAGTGGAAACATACCATTGTTTTTGATTATTTGTTGCTACAAATAATATTTCCGATATATTTGCTTTCCATTCCACCCAAAAAAAAGCAAAAGAATGATTAATATAAACAATTTTTCAAATGGATGCAATTATTGTTTTTGTTTGTAATTTTCTTACATTTGAAACAATTAGATCTCAATTAATTATTCTCATTTCACTGCAGTAAAATATCAAAAATATACTTTACTTCTTTTACTTTTAGTTCACCTCTTGTGAAAACCACTATCTGCAAAATATACTATCTCCAAAATATATCTCTATATATCACTATCTTCAAAGACTGTCTATTCACTATTGAAATTTTGGCCAGAAAATATGGTCAATGTGGACCACAGTGCATTGAATTGGAGCATAATGTTATAAAGTTTTAGCAACAAAATTTAGACTATAAAAGTAAACAACCAACGTAATTTTCTGACGAATTTCAACATGGTTCAAAAGATCTAGAAAATAACCGCATTTCATACATTACACGCTCTAAAACTCGGGATTTGATTGGCGTCACCACAATCAAGACTTTCTCAAACACCGCAGCAGATGTTAAAAATGTTAAGGTGCCTTAAAGATGACTTCTACGGCTACGGAATATAGAATAATAAACTAACTTATTCCAAAATCTACGGGAAATATTGCAGATACAAACATTCCTAAAAAAAATCCCACAGCACTGTTTGGGATTTACGCTCTTTCTTTAAACTACAAGTAAGTGCAAGCCTACATTGTGAGACGCTAATTGGCTTGATTTTCAGTATTTTTTTTTATATCTGTACATAATTCTGTTATAAAACTACTGGGAATTAAAAAGCCCGCTTAAAAGCATTGTCAAAATTATTTTTGTCTGCTGATGCAAGGTTTGATCCCTATTTGTTATTTGGGTTGATTACGAATCAAGTGTGTTTTGGGATTTTTAAAATGGATAGAAATATTGCACAAAGAATTCATCTCAAATTTTGTATTTGCAAGTAGAATTCGTGTGCCGAATCGTTAAAAATGTTACGGTGAACTGACTTTATCAAAAACACGTGCTTATCGGTGGTACACTGTATTCACAAGCAACAGAGATGCGCGCGAAGTTGGATTCGATCTGTTTGGCCATCAACGTCTTCAAATAGAATTAACATTGATAAAGTGAAGAAAATTGCGAATAGAAATCGTCATTTAAATTTGGGAGAAATAGCCGCTGAACTCTGCCTTAGAACAACAAATTTTATACAATTGTTTGGATATAAAATGCGTTGTCGTTCGATTAGTTTCAAAAAACCTAAATAGAACAGATCAATTTCGGCTCCACATTCATAAAACGCATTATATCTGGCAATGAGATGTGGGTTTACGGGTTTGACATGCAATCCTGTCAAACCTGTGTTTGAAAGGCTTCCTTCAAACTGAGCCAAAACCAAGCCAAACTCAGGATAATGTTGACGGTTTTTTTTGACTGCTTTTTTAGTGTGCGCTCGAAATTGCTTGCCAAAAGGCCAGGTGGTAGGTAAAGAATATTATCTGGACGTTGAGAAATGTTTGGAAAAGCAAATTTATCGAAAAAGATCAGACGCGCGATTTGACAATGAATCGAAATGAATTTCTGACCAAAGTCACTACAAATATCATTGCATTTACCTGATATGATTTCGGCTGACTCTTTTTCTCTTTCTACAAATCAAATTACCACTTCGATAGAAGACATACAAGAAAATTAGCGGCGAAAACTAAAGTCTGTTTTGGAAAATGTATTGGCAAAATACATACAAGGAGACTACTTTGATGTCGATACAATAAAATTGGATGAATAATAACAATACTTTGTTGATTTCCATTTTTATTGACCAATTTCCGATACTTCTGCGGCTTAATGTACAAAGATTTGTTATTGTATGCTCAGAAATGAAACAAATTGGGCATTTATAGATCTTATATACAAAAATATTCATTGGAGCCTTTGTCCTTTTATCTCATATTATACCTGCTGTTTGCCCTATGCTCTACATTCTGTACTGCAATCAACCTACAATCGCAAATTGGTCGTAAGCAGTACTCTTTGTTAATCATATACAGACCAGCTGACTTCTTACAGAGTGTTCCTACTTTGCTGATATGCCTCATCTCAATATCTTTGCTATATTTTTGTGTGTAGCTTAGCAATTCAGGATATGACAACAATCTTTCTCTAATAATACCTTTTTGCAACGACGGGCACATAACAAGCCCATGGTTGGTGTTTTTTTTTTCATTTGGACGCTTACAATATGAGCATAATGAACTTGTGGGAATAAACTAATTGCGATACAAATTTCATGACATTATGGCTTACTTGTACAGAGCATATGAAAAAGTTTTTTTTTTATTTCATTTTGAGTCATTCGTGACAAAAAAGTAGAACGCTGTTCACATTTTGCCTCCTCCAAAAAATGTAGATGTCATAATCTGTCTTCTACGTTCTGTTGACCAATCATCAAGCTCATATTGGCCACATGGTGGCAGTGGCGATGGAAAGTTGTTCCCCTCTCCTTTTCGGGTGAAAATAGTGGAATCTTCAATGTCGCACACACAGCTAACATAGGAAAACGCAGTGGTCAACAGCATGATTAATGACGATACGATAATTTGAATAGTGAAAGTGTGCACCTAATTTCAGTGTATGCGAACAAAACGTTGAACCAGCCGCTAAGGACTGTCAGCTGTATCAACAAAAATATTTATGGCCAGCCGAAAATATGTAACAGCTTTGTTATTCCACTGTCATATAACGCTCGCTTTTCCTGTAAATTTCAGTCGACACCTAATTCTCGTAGTTGCTTAATTCTTTAGTTCGTTGACTTTTTTCGGTTTGCCATTTCTGCTGTCCGTTTCTACGGCATTTTGTTAATTAAAGCGTCACTTTACATTGGCACGGAGCTTTGCGGAAGCGAAAATAACTTTGGTCAAACTAAGAGGCCGCTTATGACAAAAGACATCAGCAACAACAAGAAGAAAACACGCAAAACTTTGTTTTTTTTTTGTCGCTGTAATGAACTTTTGAAAAAATGTGGAAAGTTGCATTTAGTTTTGTTATTTTTTCGCCAACTTGTGCATTCATTGCAAACTTTAAGCAGCTCCAACTGTAATCTACTTATCATTTGTAGCTGCTTGCAACAGAAAAGATGCGAAATGAGGAAGAAGGACTTCAGAAACTATATAATTTTTCCATATTTAGTCGGTAATTAAGCATAACGGCGAAAACACTTTTCACGCAGCTTTCTAGTCCTTTAAGCTGATACCAATTAAAGTCACAAACACTTCTTCAACGTCCACAAGTCAATCGCTTAAACTGATCACGATTTTTCTAAATTTGAACATTGATAGGCTTCACATTTATTATAGAATTATGTGATAGACATTCAAGTTAAGCGGCGAATGTTGCCAGAGGTAACAATGAACAGTGGTTTTGAGAATGTGATACACGCGTATGTGTGAAGTGAAGAGAGTACAACGAATCCTAATGGTCATCCTGGTTTGAAGAATTTTCAATAATATTTTGAAGGTCCGAGCACAATTTGGTAGAGACACAGTAGAAGCACAAATAAGGAAAATAATTTGTGCGAATGCTTGTGATATTTTTCGAGCCTAGGCAATGGTGAAGGAATTCTCATTAAGTTAAGAATATCTGATAAATAAAATTTGGCGGATTGTTCACAAGCATTGTATTAAGTTTGGTGATGAATACTCGTAAGCAGCCTAGCATTATGAGAATATAATTCAACTTTTGTTTGGAATCAAACTTTGCAAAATGCGTTAATGCCCAAACAAAGCACGAATTTGCCAGAGACAATGCGGAATAGATTGGTCAATTTAATTAATTAATTTAATTAATTTGAATTAAAATCGATTTAAAAAGTCAATTCGACGATTAAGCGCACACAATCCTACTGGCGGCATTTATAAGATAGGATTAGTCATCGCCGTGTGTTTAAATATTCAACATTTAAAAAATAGCGGATTTAGAGATATAAAAAAAATCTCTTTTCCGAAAATCGGGTTTCCGCTTATTCGGCCAAATAGGTTTTATGTATTTTTCTTTTTATTTTTTTAATGAAAACTATAACATTTCATGCAGAAAACACATTCTGTTTTTATGAACAATAATATCTTGAAAATTTCGCTAGTAGTTTTAAAAAATCTGGCTCTTAGGACAGAAAAAAACTAATTCATAATATACCGACCAGAAATGATTCGGAGGGACAAATTTCATACTTTGAGGAAAAATTTTAGAATTTTAAAGCTGGCAACTCGGAGGAGTGAAATGACGTATCGTTACCTTAATACAAAAAGGCTCTAGCTCATATACCCGATCGAAAGAAACAACCGAAATTAATGAAATTTCGTGTGGCGAATCGAAGATGGACCAGAAGATTGCCTTCGCCAAAATTAATGAAATTTCGTGTGGCGAATCGAAGATGGACCTTCGCTCTAGTCGGCCATCAATGCTACCAACTGATGTTAAAGCCGATAAAAAAAACCAATTACCTTGCATCCCATGAAGGAGATATGGGAGAGCTTCTTACACGAAGTGAGCTTACATCTAGTATTCTATTTTTAGATCCACTCAATGGAACCAATAATTAAAAAACGATTCCGATCAATGTCACAGTTTACAAACATTTTGGTAGACTTGCCGATTACTCGACTTCTCAAAGTGTTCGCCAGACACATCAAGTAGCGATAGATGACTGTATCGGGAATTGAACCCGCTACCATGCGAACGATAGTCATGTTCACTAATCATCACGCCACGCTCGGTGACAGTTAACATCCGTAACATCAATACAATAAAGAAGATTGTGACTGAAAATCGTCATTTAATATTGAAAGAGAAAGCTTCTGAAATTTCTGTGTCTTATTAATCAATTTATATCATCTCACACGATTGTTTGGGCGTAAATTGCGTTATTGCTCGATTAGTTTCGAAAGACCTGAGTTTTCTGCAAACACTCAATCATGTAAAGTTTGCTGAAGACTTACTTTAACGAGTCGATACCAAACTCACATTCAAAAAATGCATTATAACCGGTGATGAGACATGAATTTTCGAATTTGACATGCAAAAAAGGCAACAAACTTCGGAAAGACGCTTTCCAACTGAGCCAGAAACGGAAAAATCACATCAAGGGCAATCAAAAATCAAGGCAATGCCAGCTTTTTTTTTTGATTATCAATGTGGTGTGAACTCGGAACTTTTGCTAGAAGGTTAGGCTGCAAATAAAAATTGTTTTGAAGTAGTGTAGTTTTTGCGGAGGTTTTAAGTGCAGAAATTTTATGATTTCACTTGATTTTTCAACTATGATAATGTATACTTTTATTTTTGAAAAATTTGGAAAAGAAATGATTCTATGAATTCTAATGGAAAGTCATAGTTCTATATGTATATTCAATAGATATATGTACTCGTATATATAGACTATATATTTTTAAATATTTTACTCGTTCATAAAGTCTATTTCATTGATGGATATAAGATTACTTTCCAGGTATTGATCGAGTAAATGTTGAGTATATATTTAATATATCGCAAATTAATCCCTAATAGTGTCAAAAGAGTCTTTCTTTCATTTTGGGAGCTGTGTATGTGTATGAAGTTGTTACCAAATGATCAGCAACAGGAAAACATATTTCCACAATTCTTTAAAAACCAGTTAAACCGCTTATTCGAATATAACATTTTTGAAAACAGGATAACTTACGGTTTTACGTAAAAAACCTGTATGCCAGTTTTCGGTTTTTAATAGTTTTGTTATAACAAATACTAATATGAAGGGGAAGGAGCCTGGAAATCAAACAGGAGCTCTTTTAGGCAGAAGACTAGCCAATATTTTGTTGACATATTCATCGACTTGTTTACTATACCATCAAGTGGAAAAAATGTCACAGCATAGTAAAAATTATGGAATAAAAAAAGTAAAATGTTGAATTAGGATGGTATGGAAAACAGTCGTTTTCTATCGCAATTTCAGAAGAGACTTTGTTGATTTTAAAATCAACTCACCGCACCACCAGATCAAAAACTTATTCCCCAAGCGACGGCTGTCAAATTCGCTCTGCACCAAAGCAAGGCAGCAACAACAACAATAACGGGAACAGTAACGGCAAAGGTTGTGAACACCCCATTGGAGACAATAATTTGTTCTTTTTTTTTTTGGCGATCAAGAAACGAAACAATAACAACCCAATTTCAAATCAAAAAAAGAAGAACCAGCCGCACAACTTCACTCTTTGTTCCTCTTTGCACCGAGGGAAAAAAGAAAACAAAATATTTTAGATGAATTCTTCGTTTACTTGGTACGATCAGAGTAATCACAAAGCAAACAAGAAATGCAGTAGAGACTTCTTGCGCGTTTAGAAGTAAGTAGTCGGTTGCAGTTCATTGAAATTAAATCAACCAAATCAACCGCCCAAATGAAGCTATGCTGCGTTGACCCACATATGCCAACAGGCTTTTAAAAAACCGTTCGGATAAATATAAAATAAATTTCGTTTCGAACATGGTTGCTGTATGACATTTTAAGGATTGTAGCTTATACAGGGTGTCTGTCGGGAAGGTATACTACTTTGTTTGTTTATAATTTTTGATTAAATGAAAGAGAATGGATCTTATATTGATAAATGTTTTATTTAACGTCGGAAATTATGTATGGAATACAATATCAGAAAAATGACCGCCTCTGTTAGCCTCACAAATGCGAGCCCTTTTGAGCACATTTTTCGTTACATTCTTACACATTTCAAGCGGTATTCCAATAATTTCATCACGAATATTTTGTTTGAGTTGCTCAAGCGTTTCTGGTTTGTTTGCATAAACCTTGCTTTTCAGATATCCCCACAAAAAGAAGTCTGGTGCAGTCAAATCAGACGACCGTGGAGGCCAACCAACATCACCATTTCTTGAAATATCTTGTTGTGAAAAGAGGTCTCGCGGTAATTCCACTGTAATCCTGGCTGTATGAGATGTGGCACCGTCTTTTTGATACCACATGTTAATCAAGCCATAAAGCATGCAGTTGTGGCGTTAAAAAGTTTTCAATCATATCATAGATATCGCTCTCCATTGACAGTTACCGTTACGCCGTTTTCAGTTTCAAAGAAAGAAGGTGCAATCATTCCTCCTAACCAAATTGCACACCAGACTGTCACTTTTAATGGATGTAAAGGTGACTGATGAATAATTTGAGGTTTTCCATTGCCCAGAACCGACTATTCTGTTTATTCACATATCCATTCAAATGAAAATGTGCCTCGTCACTCATTATGATTTTTTCATGAAAATCGGGGCTGCCATGGGCGAGCTGTAACATCCAATTGGCATACGTACGGCGGCGTAAATGGTCTTGTGGAAGAAGCTCTTGTGTCAACTGAATCTTAAATGGAAACAAATGCAAATCGTTGTGCGAAATTGTGACCAAAGTTGTTCTTTGAAGAACAAGCTCCTGAGCACGGCGTCGAATTATGTAATGTTTTCAGTCGATTTTACAGTACGTTGTGGTCCATGGTTGGCCCTATCACCTACAGGTCCTCTTTCTTCGAAATCATTCACTACACGATAAATAGTGCGTCTTGTTGGCAAATATTTCTCCCCAAAATTGCACGTAACTTTTTCATCGTCACAGTAATTGATGATTGATTTTGATAAAATGTTTTAACGATAAAAACACTTTGGTTTATCGAATATTTTTCCATAATAAATTTACCACGCCTCTACTTCACTGCTGCCAAATATGAACTATGAGGACCAATGTTTACTACAATGGCGGCAAAACGAAGTATATAGTATACCTGCCCGACGGACACCCTGTACTTTGGTGCAAATTATTCTGAAATTTTTAAATTTGTATTTGGAAATTTTAAAAATTCAAAGAATAGGTAAGTTATTTCATTTGGACGAATTTTTATCTTTTCTACAAACAATATATATTTCGTGACTCCTATCATTTCGGAGCACGATGGAACCACAGTGTTTCCACTTTCATCATCTAAAGGCTGGACGAACGTGAGTAAAATGTGACCTCTCGACTTGTGAAAGAGGTAGTTGTGTAGGCATCTCTGTGGATGCCTTCTGTGTTGGAGCCGCTTTCTCCTGCACTTCCTTTCGTACATTTGCTGGTATTGCCTTTGATAAAAGTGACAATCTGGCAGCAGTTGTGCTTTATATACCACATAACATATTGGAGCTTTTCATAATTTGACCGACCACACCGACACGTTCTCATCACAGTCTCTTCTTCTTCCACTCTTTCACTCAATAAAACGTTGCAATTCAAGAGCAGGCGAATTATGGGCAATCTCCGCCCGCCGCTTCAGTTTGCTGCTGCCATTCTAACTGATAGTGTTTGCTTAACAAAATCTGAGCACGTTAAGTTTTGAGTGGTTTCTACCATGGTTGCAAAAGTCAGCCAAACTGCAAGTCATCGTTAAGGCAGAGGCCACACTTTCCGAGCATTCATGTACTCGTAAGTGTGCGTGTCCAGACTCACCATATGTTGCAGCCTCAGCCAATCGCATTGCCGTTGTATGTGTGTACTCATCATGGTCTTCACGTATTTTCCGTTAAGCTTAACAGAAACCTATGAACAATTTCCAAATTGCTGATAACAGAATTTAATTTGGATTTCCAACTGTTTAATGTATGTAACAGCGCTATGACCTTCAGCTATGCAGTAGTTTGTTTGGCCACATTGCAACATCAGCATCGGCGAATCAAAAAGAATCGAAGTACACATCCAAGCAGATGAACTGCGAAGGCTCTTGCATATATGTAAGCAGTTTTTAAAATTGGCATGCGAATTCGACATTCATTCCAGTGTCTTACAAAATCCATATTTAATAATGATTAAAATTTAATATTTTACTATGTGATTTCGTTTATTGTTTCTTCAATAAAACCTGCGTGGCAGCGTAATCCTCCTTCGATCAGTAAAAAGTAAATCAACTTAAAAAAAGTGAAAAATAAAGCTCACAAAAAGTTATGATAGATCTAAGGATGCTGGTAGACCTGAGAAGGTGATTTAAAATATTTTCAGCTAATTCATTTTTTTTTTTTTTTTTTTTTTTTGCATAATTTCTTCATTTATATTCATTCATTTAGTGTTTTTAAAACCGCAGATCCGGCAAGGCTGTCAGCTGTTAAATAATTGTCATCTGCGGTGTTATTTATTTAGCTAGAGGGTCTGTCGATTACGAATATGGATAGTTTAAGAACGCGTAAAATAAATAAAACTTACAACAAAAGTGGGGATTCAAACATGGAATTTTCGAATCGAACAACAGTTTCTTCGGTCATAATGCCCATTACTCACTCGGTGGTTACGTCAACAAGTGAAATTGCGGCATATGGGGCTCGGAGAACCCAGAAGTAATTGTAGAAAAGCCATTGCATTCGGGAAAAGTGTCTGTTTGGTGAGCATTATGCTCTGGAGGTGTCATTGGGGGGCCGTATTTTATCGTAAACTAGCTCAAAAGGATCCACTGCTACCTTAAAAGTATCAAATCCAGAGCCGGTCATTTAAATAAAATGGGGTGATCCAAGCTTTCTAATGAAATAAAAGTTTCATCGAAATCATAGCTTTATGTGTGTTTTGTTTAACTTTATTTGAAAACGAAACATGGATAATTATATATATATAAATTATATGGTATATAGTATTGAAATTGAAATGAGCTCTAATTCAGATATCCTTTCGCAATTTATAAACGTTAAAAGAAACAACAGAGACTTCTCGAATAGTATATTTTGTGATAACATTTTTAAAAAAAAAATATTTTTTTCAATCTACCTTCGCAAAGCGTAACAATTTCGTCGGTCTGTAGTTCCCATCCTTCCTGGATTCAAGTGAGCGGCAATGGATGTTGTTGGTTCGAGATGAATTGTGTCAGTGCCTTGTCCCATTAAAAAAAATCGCTCTGAAGGGCCAAAGAATACATCGATTGTCATATCGATGGCAGCGTTATTCTGATGAAAGGAAAATAACCGGAGGCTTTATTTAGTCGCTTTTGAATAAAATAAAGTGAATATTTAGCAACGAAATATCAGTCATATGTATCAATCTGGATCATATGCCATGGGATCCAGGAGAATTATGTCCTGGGGAAGATGGACGGTGATAAGCCCCACTACAAAATCTATTTATATCTGTATATATATATATATATATATATATATGTATATATGTGTATGTATATGTGTATAATGAAATGTATATATGTATATATATATCAGGTCTGTTCTGTAAATCACACGATTTTATATTTTTCGATGTGATTTTATTTTTCGAAATCACAAAAAAAACAGCTGATTTCTTGACTTATTTTGTTCTGATTTAATTAAGATTATCAAGTGAGTAGAAAATTTTACGTTTTTAAGTTGAAAAAAACCAAAAAAAGTTTAACTTAAATGCCGGGTGCTATATTTTTTGCTCTGGAAAATTTGCGAAGGACGCAATTAAACAACGAACGCATAAGGAAGAGAAAATTGCGCGACTTATCCAACCCTATGGATGCAAGCGAAAAATGGTAAGTAAATGAAACCGATGTAGACATTAAGATTATAAATAAAGTACTTTTCAGTTATATATCGTTATACAGGCTGAACAAGAGAGCTTTTCAAATGATTTTGGACGATTTATCACCACTTCTGACAACGAGTTCCATTCCACTAAGTATTCAGCTTGCCGCTGTATTTAGATTTCTTGCAGTCGGGTCGTACCAAGCAGTGATAGCGAACGATATCAATTTAAGCCTGGGACGCTCAACTTTCTGCAAGATCTTGGGGCAAATGTTAAACCTATGCCCAACATGGATAAAAATACCTTTGGGTTACCATGCAGAAAGTGCTGCTAAATCGTATTTTTACGAAAAATTTGGTGAAAAGCGATTCATTTAATTAATTTTCTTTTAAATTACATTTATTTGAACTAAAATACTTACATCTTGAAAAAAATTTTACTTCTTTATTCAAAAACATTCACTAACAGACAAATTCCGCGAAAAATCAGCATTGCCACAGTTCTCAATTGGTTTCCGTTGCCATTTGCTTAAGGTTTATGGAGTTTTTCTTTGAATTTACCCAAAGAAGACTGAATAATTATTAACTATTTTCTTAATAACATGACAAATAATCAACTTTAGTCTGAAGTATTTTATTTATTCAAATAATTAAAACTTACTTCTTCATTGTCACAAAATTTTGTTGGTCTGGCAAGCATGATTAAATCTTCGAAAACTAAATCAGCTGATGACCTCAAGTAAAAAGAAATCACAAGCAAATCACAAGCAAATCACAAACAAATTCACAAAACAGATAAACAAAAGGTAGTGTCTCAAAAATTTGTTAATTTTAGCGTTTTTATTGCGCTAAATGTTTAATTTTACTACATAAATTAAGAAATAACACATGCTGTTAATAAATTAAGCAATTTATTTTAAATTTCCCATAAAAGTATTCGTAAAAATAAACATGTGATCTGAAATCGACAGGTGCTTAGCTGACCGGTTTAGAATCACAAAATTTCAAAAAGTTTGTTGTGCAGAACACCATTTTTGTGATTTCAAATCACTTTTGTGATTTGTGATTTTCAGAACAGGCCTGTATGTATATAATGATGCTTGAGAAGACTGCAGTAACATCTCATTTAATGTTTATATCACCAGTATAAGTAAGTAACATATGATTTTCGTTAAAAATGTTATCAGTTGTATTAACTGCAGCTTTTCTCACAAACATTCCCAACGGTATATTGAAGATGGCCACGTTTGGTGTAAAACAGCCCACTAACGTCTTTATCTACCTTTATTGAACACCTCGTGCCAGTCCAAATGACAAACTCGGCTACGACTTCATACAGCAATCAATTTATGAATAAAAAATTCTGGGATTCGATATAATCGCGTAATTTAGACTGAGAACTATACGAAAATAAAACAACAAAAATACACAAATCCACCGAGCATCACGAAAACCAATACTTTGTGTGGTTACTAATTAAACTATTGATTACCTATCTCCCACATTCAAATTCAGGTGACATTTCTCGCAAGTAATAGAACATAGTATGTAGACAATGAATCAGATATTGTTATTTAATATCCTTTTTCGTTGTTCCACACACTCACTGGAAGCATCCCATCGAGTTTGCTACAATATTTAAGACACAAAAGTTCGCCAACACTTTTTCTTAAAACGTAAATGCTAACAAAAAATAGCAACTCCAAAACTGGCGCTGTTGTGACGCACAACTCCGCAGACTGGACTGTGTGTGCCTCTGTCGAGCGGCACAAACTGCATAAACTTATTTAAAATGTACATAGGAAAAGGTAATCTCTGTTGTAGTTTCTCTTAAAAGTTACTTAGAAATGTTTGCAATGCTTTCCTTTTCTATTTAGCTTTTGTGAAATTATTTACCGTATTTATAACAGCAGTACTTAACATCGGCTTACAAGGGTGTACAATAACAAAGCATGTTCAAGTTGTTTACCCCTCAGTTGACGCCAATGCTCTCTCTCTCTCACTCTGCTGGAATTTCTACTAACCAACTACAAACTATGAAGTGGAGAGCACTCCTGTCTCAGGCAGTGGCAACAATACTAAGGAATATTAAAACACTAAGCCAACTGATGGGAGACAACCACCAGCCACAGGTTTATAAGAGGAAGTGTAGAAGAAATAATGCAGTATGGCCTATAACAAGGCGGCATCTAGTGAGATCCATAGAGAATGGGAGATTTGTTGTACTCTAATACTTTACTTTGCACTATTATTTGGCCATTCTTATTTGCATATTTCTGAGATATTTGCTGCGCTCTATTTGGTGCATTTGCCATCTGTGGAAAAGTGTGAACTATGTACGAGGGCCTGACTGCACAATGTGACTCTCGTCTTATTGAATTTGAAGGATAAATCTGGTTTAGAGGCAAAATGTAAACAACTCTGTAAGTAGACTGAACACGAGCAAGAAAATGTGTTAAAATCTGTGTTATGACTACGTTATTTAATTAGCTTAGAATTTGTTGGAACAATTGAAAAATTCTGTCACAAATCTGAAAAACAAAATAATTTTCTTATTTTCTTTTTTATTTCCGATGTGGTTTAATGATATTTCACATAAATACTAATTGCCACTTCGGGTAATCATAGCAGCATTTAATAAACTGACCAATCACAATTCTCCTGTATACTCTTTATTACTATATTCTACTTTTTAAACCGAAGATCTGTTAGAGGAATCACCAACACCGTGTTTAAAATGCTTTATATTTCACATAAAGTGAAATAATCGTGGTGTGACACAAAGTAAACCAGGTCGTCCTTTTTTTCACTTAATCTACAACTGCGCACTTTTTTGTACACGAATGTTCTTATCATCTAACTAATTGTATAGAGCAGTGTAAAAGTACATTCATAATTTTTGCAATAAATGGATTTAGTAATGTGCATTTCACGTTGTATAAGTGCGATAGGGTTTCGATAGATGGCGTTAGAAGTATAGTTTTGTAATTGAAAAACTATTCAGACAGATTTATAATCGCTTGACTCAATATAATTTGAACTCGATTCAGAGATTGTGACCAACAAAAAATAATATTTTACAGTTTCTCTCCAGTAAACGTCAAAACGCAAGCCACGAGGCTCAAAATGTGAATAGTGTTTGTGGTCCTGATACTGTAACAGCCAATCTAGCGTAATTTCGGTTTCGTCAATTCCGTTGCGGTAATTTTGATGATAAAAATCCACCACGCATTCGTTGAAAATGTCAATATAATAATGAAAACTTTCATGATCGATGGCTTCATGTCTGCACTGTTTTTATCTTCCTGGAGCTAAGCATTGCACAAAAAACAATTTGGAACCACTTGAATAAGTCTGGATGCAAAAGAAAGATTCGATATATGGGTGCCGAATTTCCATCTGCGAATTGCTGCTGAATCTTAATAAAGAACCCATTTTTGAACTGGGTGATAACTGATGATAAAAAACTGGATCGATTACGACAACTTCAAGCGAAAATGCTCATGATGGTCAGGAAGGTTTTGCTATATGTTTCGTGGTATAGGAGGAGAGTCATCTAATATGAATTACTTACTTACGGACAAACTCTTAAAGCGGACTTGTAGTGTCAATAAGTGTACCATCTGAAAAAAGCAATCGTCCAGATATGGCCAACTTTGTGCAATAGGAGAGGAGTTATGTTCCCTCAAGACAACGCAAAATCATGACCTAGCCAGAAGCTTTGGGAGATTGGGAAGTTCGTATGCATCCATCATATAAACCGAACTTGGCACCAAATGATTGCCTGTTCCTATTTCTGTCTATTGTGAATGTTGATAAAAAAAAATTCTCCTGAAGAGAAGCTTGTAGACTTTCCCGGGTTTTGTTCCATAAGGACGAGGGTTTCTAAGTGAGAGACCTAATGAAATTAAATTGTATTGAACATGACGGTGACAGCAAACAAAGCCTTCAATGTCATGATAGAATATTTGATTTCTTTTTACTATACTTTATAACTTCTCCCATAGGTATGGAGATGTATATCATTTGCTAAAAAAGAGCATATATGTAATGTACAGTTTTTTTGTAATTAATCTTTCTTCTAATAGTTTTTTCCTATTTTTGAATTTTCACATAGGAAGACGTCAGTTTAAATTAAGATTATGTCAGATTTTTAACTAATATAAATCATCTAATATGGATTTCATATCATGTAATCAGCAAGGTGTATATCAAATACACAAAACAGGGGATAATATTCAACGCTAAGTAGTAACTAATTGTTGGCACCGTAAACCATGTTGCCAAAAAGCAACAAATTCGACTATTTTCTGTTTTCAGCGCCTCATACCTCAATATCTGACTCAAACAAAAACTAAAATCTTTTATGAATTTCGCATAAACGAATTGCCCAAAAACTGCAAGCAGTTCTGCGACGCCTCAAATAATCTTCCTCTGTGTTAATTCTTGCATTTATCCAGCGAATGAGGTTTTCCTTAAGGAATTTGTATAAAATGGTGTTTGAGTAGCAGATGAAAAGGTTTTTCATTTTGTTTTCTTGTTTTGTTTCTCCAATAAAATTCTGCACGTATGCCCAGATAAATTTACGTATGGTGTATACAGCGCGAAAACGCTTCCAGCACAGTACCTTTTCAAGGACTTTAAATATTTATCTAACCAGAGGACGAAATCAGGATGAGAATAAAAATTGTATTTGGCATGATAGTCACGTAAGCAACATTCTCGACATGTCTCGACGAAAGTATTTTATTGCTGCGGAATATTATAACGTGGTGTGAAATCTGACGAAGAATGGAAAGATGACGGACAGAACATCTTGTAGCTCTACTTAATAAATATGTAGAGATATGAATGTCATAATGTCATAATATGAATTTGAATCTGTGTAGGTGACGTGCGAATTCCAATATTATATTTCCATTAGGAATCAGTATCATTACAGGGCAACCATTTTAATATTCCTTTGAAGTTATTAATGATCATTTTTTGCAGTTCAGCACTGTGACTGGAAATGAGATTTAACATATATTGTATATCTCTATTGTCCTTTATATCCGTTTGTATTGCCAAATATTTCATAGTATACTAAATTAACAAATCATTACGGCTGTCTACACCACACAGACACCAATAATATGGTTACCATTAATTGTAATAATCAAGTACAATACCGCTCAAGAAAACCATCATTGAAATTAATTTACCATGAGCCATGTTTCCACCAAACAAAAAAAAAAAAAATATATATATATATATATATATATATATATATATATATATATATATAATATAAAGGAAATACTCGTACTGCCAAAATACCGAGAATCTTTCAATAATAACGCCTATTTTTAGATACTACAATTATGCTAACGAACAATCAAAACATTTTTGAAAAGCATATTTCGGATAATTTCATTTTTCATTTCATTTATTTAGTCTATGGATATTTAAGTTTCCTTACAGACCAGCAATAGTACATTGATAAATACGATTTAAATACTTAAACTGAATAAAATGTTTTTGAACTTATCTCGAGGTAGAGTATAATCAATTGAATTACATATCGAGTTATAAAGTCTCATAGATCTACGAAGAGGTTCATTGCAAGCATAGTTAATAGAGTGAATATCAATATGGAATGGATAGTAATAACGCAATAAGCGTGGAGGAACATTAAATGGAATTAAAGATAATAAATCCGGACAATCAACAAATCCAGAAATTATGCCAAGAAGAAACATTATTGAACAAATATCTCTTCTTGAGCTTAATAATTTTAAAGATAAAAGAAGACATCTGCTGGAATAAGAAGGGATTGGTGTTGAGAACCGAAAACAATTTAAAGCAAACTTCATAAATATTTTTTGAATTTTTTCAATGCGATTAATATAAATTGTAGTTGTTGGGCTCCAAATTAATGAAGCATATTCTAATTTTGATCGTACAAACGATGTATATAAAATCTTTTTAATGTACGGATCAGTAAATTGTGTAGAATTCCTACGAATGAAATACAATGAAGAATATGCTTTGGGAACAATATAATTCACATGAGGTACGAATGTTAATTTTGAATCAAATACAATACCTAAATCTTTAATTTCATACATATTTTCTAACTCATGATTCAGCAAGTGATAAGTCGAAATAAGAATATTTCGGCATCTGTGAAAAGTCATTTGCTTACACTTAGAAAAATTAAGAGGTAAACCATTAATTATTGACCAAGTCACAAGTCTGTCTACATCTTCCTGCAACAGATTAATATCATAAATAGCTCTAAATATCTTAAGATCATCCGCATATAAAAGATATGTTCTATAAAGGAAACAGAACGAAATGTTATTAACGAAAATATTAAAAAGTAGTGGATAATGGATAATGCTTCAGTTCTCACCGCGAATTCTCTTATGTATCTTCTGTCGATTAAAAACCGGACTCAAAGTAGATATTTGAGTTTTGGAAAGACAAAAATGTAAACCGGGGCCACATCAGGTGAATACGGAGGTTGTTTCGTAATGTTTGTCGAGTTTTCTTTTCGCTAGATATTCGTTCACAATGATGTCCTTGGTGCATCTCACCTTTTCTCTGCCTTTTTCGACGAATGCCCAGATAACTGTCTGACCTTCTGGTACGAATTCAAAGTGAACAACTCTGTGATAGTCAAAGAAAACAATCAACATTATCTTGTCTTTTGATAGAATTTTAAGTGTTTTTTCGATTTCAGTTGGTTGATTTTGGTTTTTAGTTGGTTTGACAATCAAACTTGTAATATCATGTCTAACTAATCATTATGCGTTGTGTGAAAACGAGGCCATTCACGACTTGTTTTTTGAAAAATATTTCAGGTCTCATATCTAAACATTCGTTTAAAATTGTACTAATTGATCCGACGGATACAAAAAGTATAGCGACTACCTCTCCCAAATTTGAGGGACAATCTTCAGTCACCGTTGCCTGCATTTTACAGATGTTAACTTCAGTCGGAGACGTTGATTGTTGATCAGAGCAAGGCAAATTCTCTACCACTCTACCGCTTTTGAATGCTCTGTACTGTTTATATGTACATATATATGCACTTGTTTTTAGTAAAGTCGATTATTAGCTAAACGGAAAATTTTATCTACAATGAAAAATTTGAGAGAAATTCTTTAGCCAAAGTCCACGGAGGATTTTACGCGAGTTTCGGCGTGAAGGCCTTATCTACACTGGCCATCACATCACAATGCAATTGCCAGCGCCTCTCTGGGATAGCCAAGTTAATTTGGACGACCTTGGAATAGGAGCCGATCATTTTAGGAGCAAACTACAGCAGCTGTTAGCCTTTTGCTTCAGCCAAAAGATACCAAAGTGGTTATGCTAGTATGGAACATAGTCCGCATTGGCGGTGGTGAGACCTATTTTACCATCTCTGCTACTATATGGGTTTATAGCACCCGGTTGCAATGCTGCTACCAAAATGTGATTTATACATCATATTTTTTTTTTGAAAACAGTCCTCTTCCTAGGTTTATTTAAAATTCCGTACAATATATAATAATATAATATTTGGCCTCGGCACCAGAGGGCATTATTGAGGCATACTGGCAACAAGTTTCACGTTACGCTAACTACAATACACAATTTCAAGTAAAATATATTAACGAATGAGTTCTGTTAATTAATTAGTTAAGAGTTCATATTTTTTGAAAACATTGGAGTTGCATAAGAAGCATCTGCAAATTTTATTTTAGGTAATCCTT
>JAHXMU010000224.1:684062-702879 GCA_019455685.1 Philornis downsi
GTGAAAGACTAAAACCGATTCTAACTGACCTGATTGGACCTTATCAGTGTAGCTTTAGACCTGGTAAATTAACATCAAGATATTCACACTAACGCAAATTCTGGAAAAGACCCAAGAAAGACAGATCGACACGTACCATCTTTTCGTCGATTATAAAGCTGCCTTCGATAGCCCGATACGGCAAAAACTGTATGAGGCCATGTCAGAGTTTGGAATTCCTACGAAGATTATACGTCTTGGTAGGATGACGCTGACTGACACGAAGTCTTCAGTGAAGATAGACAAACATCTCTTAGATCTTAGCCTTTTTACACCAAACGAAGATTTAGGCAGGGCGACAGTTTATCGTGCGACCTCTTCAACATACATACATAACACATCTGGTACCATCTTTAACAAAAGCCATATGTTATTCGCATATACAGATGACATAGACATCATTAGCAGAAAACTGCGAGATGTTACTGCAGCCTCCTCAAGCATCGAAAAGGAAGCAGCGAAAATGGGTCTGGTGATAAACGAGGGCAAAACAAAGTTATTGGTTTCAACGAACAAAGAGTCTACTCGTTTGGGACGCTGTGTGAACGTTGACAACTATAATTTTGAAGGCGCGCTTTGTAAACGTTTACAACCATAAATTTGGAGTGGTGGATAAATTCATCCTCTTTCGTATCCACTGTGAATAAAACCAATGCTGTCGGCCTGTAGATTAGGAGAAGGATATTGCTGCCAAACATATGTTCTATGGTCTTAGTAAGCGATTTACTGACTTACCAGGTGTGGTCAAGAGCATGAAAATGCAACATTTGCTTTGGCTGATACAGGCAGACTAGAATGCTTCAGGACAAAGTCTTACGAACTCAATGAGCGGCGGAGAAGTGAGTGACGAAATTTCATTGGCATTACCAGTCTTTTGAAATACTGGCAAAATATGGTGGGATGAATTGGAGAAAAGAAAAGCAGAATATGGACGCCCTTCGGATTAACTTCTACGTATGGCGTATAATAGGCAAGGTTGTGTGTTCTACTCGCTATTTGAGTAAGCAAGTTTTTTATTTATAATTTTTAGTAATTAATCAAAAACTATACGCAAACTGTTCGTTTATACTTACATTTAGAATGATTGGCCTCATTTATTGCCATTAAGTTTCTTTGAATTCTACTAATGGACGCAACACAACAATATGTGAATACTGATATAACAAAATTCTGTTAATTATTAAAACGAAATCACACTGTGAGCTAAAATAAAAAAATAGAAATATACAATGAAATAGAATCCTGGAAACGCACTTTGAAACCAAATAAAGTTCAACAATATTGGCTGTAATGTAAATATTTTGGGACACATCTGCTCTTCGATTACCACTGCAAAGTCCAATAGCAAGTGCACTAAGAAATTTCACATCAGCCGTAAGTTCCGCATCAATCCGTTTGAACTTTCCTCCCGAATTTGATGTGAAATGTGCCCCCTTCAGGAAACCAAAATGATATCTGAATTGGAGTGCAGTTCTTTGCAATTTGATTGCAAACTTTACATTTAGATAAATAATAAAGTTCATACAAGTTGAGATAATTGGATTTAGATTTTGTTCGCCCCCTGCTAGTACTTTGTGAATTTAGGTAAACGTAGGATACGGAATGAAATCAGTAGTCTTTAACAACATGATTGTTTTAAATTCGAACGTCAAGTGCTCACCCGAACACATTCACATCGAGATGAAGAAAAAAGTAAAGAGCATGACAGGCAAAGGGCGACGAGAGGTGTGCCGGGCAGCAAATGTACACAATTTAATAGAAAACTTTCACTTAGAAGCAAGCAAGAAGTACGGACGGACACGTCACAAATAACAAGCAATTTAAACAAATAAAGAACGAGATACAGACACAGATGCAGGAACCCATCTGTACTTCCATAGTTAGCCGGGCGCATAGAATTGTGTATATTTAAATAAAATATAAAAGAGCTCTATGAATGTACAAAAGTGCTATGTGTACCCATATGGGTCTATGTGAGGCCGCTACGAAGGGAATGTAAAGGGTTGGGAAAACAAAGTGCGTGGGATGAGAGCTTGAGTTATGATTACAACGATCGTTTGCATTACTGGCCGCTTTCGCGTCTCGATTCATGAAAGACGGGAGACAGGTTTTCCACAAGGTTTTACCATTCTATTCATTCCTACCTCGGGTAATGGGGAATGGCTCCTTTTGTGAAAATGTGCAACAACGAAGAAAAGGGTTTCTTGGCGTACACAAAGTACAAATGTTAGAACTTCTTTGGCAAAATAGCAAACGACTGATAATAAAATTCCCAAAAGTACGAAACGGTTCAACGAAAAATAGTAACAGAAGAGCGAACTACATGGTCGTTACGGTGCGGGAATAAAACGTTTCCTTCCTTTCCTTTCGTTTCGGCTGCTCCTTGTCGTCATGCCAAATAGGCGACGCAGTGAGGCATAACTAATGTACAAATGGCCAATTGTAACTAAAGCGAACACACACACACACACGCACATCTGTGTTGGCAAATTTGCAGCAAACATTGTAAACACTCGCACACATGCATACACATTCACAAGATCGCACTAGTGAGATACACACCAACATACATTTCCACTTATATTGCAAACGTAAAGAGCTAAGGAAGAAAGGAAGAGCGTACGCCCATATCAACATTATAAAATGTCCGAAACAGGAACAAATCGGAAAAGGATACAATGGAACAACTATCGAATAGGCAGATCAAAGTAACCATCTAATATCATCATTCGTCGATGACGGCGATGAAACAACCTGCGAATGATGCTATTTCTGTGTTATTGCGTGGCGAGAATTGTGCGCTACTGTCCGATGAGCGTTGCTAAAGTTGCACCTCATAGCTGATACCACTTTCAATTTCAATAGATCTTATAATTCTAAAACGACCATTTCCTGCATGCCTCCGTAAACATCCTTCACGTAAATGCACACGTACGTGCGTCGGTTTTGTTAAATGCCAAACCATTTCAGAAGCACTCAACAGAACAGAAGTAGAAATTTAATTTATTCATTGAAATACGAGGCTCATACGCAATGGCAGTAGAAAACTTAAAAGAACAATGAAGAAACATAAATTGCATAAGTATGAACATAGCACGAGTGTATGTGTGCACGCAACATGCATTACAGTGCTTGTAGAGTGTTCAAATATCCGAGATTTTCGGGAAGCCGGTTTTCATTGTTCGTGCTCGGTTATTCGAAAAACACAAAAATCAGTTAAACGGCTTTAATCCAAACTCTTGCGGTACAAAAGTTCAGTCAGATGAACTGACTTACACTTACAGTGAATTAACGCACAATAAAATAAGTAAAATTATAATTTACTAAAATATTCCGCTTATAAATTACAGGGGCACCATTTTTCATAAGTCGATACGGGTCAAAGTCACCTATTTCTATTCTCACAACCACATTTATCGAGAGCATGATGTGTGCCCAATTTTACTGAATTCCGCATAACTACCGGAAAGAAGAGAAGCTAAAAATATTTGGGTTAAACAGGTCATTTTGTATGAGAGATACCAGGAGGGACGTGGTTACTTGATCGGTTTGTTCTCAGATTTTATCAAGCGTTATAAAGGGTGTCCCGACAAGAACGCAAGATTTAAATTTGGCGCCATTCGAAGTGTCATTGCTTGACATTTGAACAATTGTTATTGTTTGCTAGTAGAAGGTACGAGGTTAGTAAAAATTGGTCGCTACACGAATGAACAACGCATTCTCATTGTGAAATTGTTTTACCAAAATGGTGAAAGTTTTGCGGCTACAGTTCGCAAATTGCGATCAATTTGGGGTCACAATAATGCTCCAAAAGAATCAACTGTTAAGAGATTAATGGATAAATTTGCCAAAACTGGATCTGTTGGTGATGTAAAGACAACAACGCGACTTCGACCAGGTCGATCGAGCGAAAATTTAGCAGTTGTACGTGATGATGTCGCTCAAACTCCATCCACCTCAATTCGACACCGAGCTCAGCAAATTGGTGTCACCAAATAAACTATGCAGCGAATTTTGAGGAAAGATTTGCATCTTCATGCATAAAAAGTTCAATCAAAGTGAAGGGAGTTCGTTAATTGGGTGTTGGAGATTTTGCCGATAAAATCATCTTCAGTAACGAGGACCACTTCCATCTTGATGGCTTCGTCATTAGGCAGAATTGTCGCATTTGGGGTGAGGAAAATCCTCGAGTGATTCACGAGAAGCAAATGCATCCTCAACGTGTCACTGTGTGGTGTGGATTTTGGGCAGGAGGAATCATTAGACCTTTTTTTTATGAAAATGAGGCATGTCAAGCGCAAACATTCAATGGTGTTCGGTATTGTGAAATGATAACCAGAATATGGAGGGCATGTGGTTTCAACAAGACGGCGCCACATGTCATACAGCCAAAGAAACAATTCAATTGTTGCATCAGTCATTTAAATCTTGCGTTCTTGTTTGGACACCCTTTAAATCTACTGGTAAAAACAAAACTCTACAGTAAATATTGCTAGATATCAGAAGGGACGGGTTGACATAGCCCAATCAATCACTGGCTACGATCTGGTAAATTATTTAGCTGTGATAAGTTTTGGAAAATTTCATAAAAATTTTCAATCGTAGTCGTGTCTACCAGACAGATTGATGGCTTGGGAAAATGCGAGCCAGGCAGCTGAAAATGTTCTTGAAACTGTAGCAGCCGATCACAGTTTAGGTAATTTTGACGTTAAAAATGCACCACATTCAGGAAACTTAAGTGTCAAAAATATTGATAGAATAAGGTAAGCAATTTTCGATTATTCAAGAAATAAACATTGCTCAAAAAGTCATTTAGAAGCCCTTGTATGTGGTTGGCTACAATAAGAAGCTCCTTGTAGGGTGCCACATTAGTTAACGAAACAACACCTTATGGACCGAATTTCCATCTGTAAATCGTCGCTGAAATGCAATAAAATCGAGCCATTTCTGAAACGAAGCGAAGTGATTGGTAGTGGAAAGTGGGTGACTTACGACAACTTCAAGCGAAAACGATCAAGGTTGCAATGTGGTGAGCCGGCGCAAGCGATGGCCTATCCAGGATTGATGGTTAGAAAGATTTTGCTGTGTGTATAATAGGATTGGCTAGAAACTAGGAACTGCTCCCCTAGGGCCAATATTTTAATTCGAACCTATAGTGGCTAGTTGTGAATAATAGGAGAGGAATTGTGTTCCCTCAGGATTAGTGACTGGCTAGAAGCTTCGTGATCTCGGTAGGGAGGAACCTTCCCCATCCATTTTGAAGTCCGGACCTGGCACCAAGTGGATACCGCCTGTTTCTGTCTATAGCAAATAATTTAACTGATGAAAAATTCATTTCAAGAGGGGGCTTCTGAAAATCGACTTCCTCCGATTTTTGCCAAAAACGACGAGACTTTCTATGAGAGAGGCATAATGGAATTACTTTCAAAATGGTAAGAAGTTATCGAACAAAACGATGCATATTTGGCGTAAATTGGATTATTCGAACTATGCTAAATAAAATCTTCAATGTCATGCAAAAATAATGAATTTCGTTTAACTACGCCTTATATGAAATCAGACAATTAAATACCGCTCGGGCAGATTAAGCCTCAAAGATGGGAACAAGCAGCAATCGGAAGGGGCAATGTCTGGTGAAAACGGCGTAATTATGTGACGCACAAAAACTCTTTCGTTTATTCCTGGCAAATGGTATTTCAAACAAGCGAAATCAATGTTGAAAATTTCTAGGCACCAATAAATATGGAAGCCAATTTCCTTCCTTTTAAGCTATTCCCAACAATTCTAAAAGATGTGGAATTCTTAGTTGAGTCACACCCAATATAATTGCAAGTTATTTTTGCGTTTTTGCACGAATCTTCCTTCAATAATGGTTCCGCTACATTCCTTACCTCCGACGACAAGCTCGCCATTCTTAAACTTTTGAAGTCACTTTCGACAACTTCTCCTACGGTAAATAAATCATTCTCGCCAAATGCTTTTACAAGCAATAAACGAACTTTAGACGCAGATTTTTTCCAATTAAAGAAAATTTTTCCATAGAAGAAAAGTTCAATATCTTGATACCAATTTACACAAATTTTGACACATTTATAGTATGTCCAAACTCACGACATGATGTGTTACATCCAACAATTTCTACCATAACTTACTGGTGGGTGCCGCCTTTTGCAAAACGGCGGGTAATTACTCGTACTGCCAATAATTATTTGAAGAAAAAAAACCTGCACTTAATTTGGCACCATAAAACCGGTTTGGACGTTTTTAGTTTCCATTTAGAGCTGTACGAAGCCAACGAAATAAAATTTAGGCGGAAGTTCTATACTTACTCAAACACAAATGCAGCACAATAACGGATACGCACTCGGAACCGGAAATACACTGAGCAAAAATCAAAACATAAGTGCAAATTCTTTCACGTGCATTGGAAGAGTCGATGCCTGGAAACTTGAAATGAAAAACGTACGAAAGAAAACTTGTTTCATTCAGCATACTTATGGCTCCTGCAAACACCGACTGCCGCTCGAGGGCACAGCGTTCTTTGATCAGATTGCATGTTCACTAAGAGAACACACAACCAAACATTTACTGTTTAGGACAAAGGAAGTGTTTCCATCGGCGCTTTGAAAACGAATGTGCATATTCGATATTTTCCATTGAGTAAGAACTTCATCGTAACAAACGGGCAACAAAATCATCGTCATCATCGTAATTATCAGGTTGGTTGGCAAATGCATTAATATGTACTCGTACTTGTATGTACGTGTACAACGAAATGAACGTTGCAAGAGTTGGACCAACTAAAATTTTCCTTCGCAAGTAGTACATTTATTGCCACATAGAAGTCCATGAACATATTCCACATATTGCCGGATTGAAAGGGGAGTAAGTAAAGGCGAATTTGACACCCAAGAGGGTATTCCATCTAAAGGACTTGCGCTGAACTCCCATAATGTTTACGTTGCAGAAATGCAGGTTCCTTATTAAGTTTTTTCATTGTTCTTTTGTCTTAATGTTACTCTATTGAACTTCACTCCTGCCAGCGGAGAGCAAACACATCTTCGCACATACCTACTTAGCTTTCCACCATTAGCGGTAGTATGTGACATGCGGCACGTGTGCTTGTGGCAGCAACAAGTTGCATTATAATTACTTTAACTTCGTCTGCAAAACATATGTTTTGGCCAACTGAGTCCATTAAGGAGGGAATTCCAATTTGGTCTTAGCTAATGCTATGCGGTTGTGGCCCATTAAGGAATCCTTTGCAATGCGCTCTAAAGCGACTTCTTCAAGGAGCTTTTCACTTGTCACCGTATGTCTATGTGGACCAGTTGGACAGTATGACAGGAATAAAAAAAATTGTCAAGAGAGTACTTTAGAAAATGCACGCATAGACGAAAACCGGAGCTTGCGAGGGAAGGAAAACGCATTCGGCAGGAGCCGATAAAGGTTTTCGTAGTTTATGTGTCCCTTATAAAAGGTTAATTTAATTTACTAAACACCTGCAACTTATGTGCCAACATTAAGGGAAACAGTTTGCCATACCTGCGTATCATGGATTGATGGCTGCGTTGCTATGGACGTGGTGGAACTTAATAGTGGAAGGGTCACATGTGTTTAAGTGTCACAAGCCATAAATATCTGTCGTATGCGTAGCATAGAAACATAAAGAATGGAGAAAGCATAGCAAACGAAAACATTTTGCTTCGTAGAGTAACTTTAATGCCAGCAACAACTAAGTGATGTTGGCAATGAACTGACCGCCGGTGGAGTCTCTGAGCGCCCATGTACAGCTTTTCAGCTTTATGCATGTTGACATTAATCGAATGTGTAGATGGATGTATGCATGTCTTCAATACTCGTGTACAGCAAACCATGCAAAGGGATTTTCCAGTGCACGTGATGGAAAATATTGCACAATATAAATCTATTTTTTGCCAAAAACGGTCTATGAATTGATCATTTAAAATCAAAATTCGTTTTATTTCTACGTTGGCACAACTGTTGTCTGCACTGACGCGGAGTTTGAGCGCCACCTGTCATTTAGTTTGTTCACAATACTCGATTTTATCAGTTGATCTCAAGTGTGTTTTGCGATTTTTACAATGGATGAAAATATCGACCAATAGAACAAACATTTTATTACAAATTTTGTGTTGCAAACAGAAGCAGCCGAATCGATGATAATGTTGCAGAAAGCTTACAGAGAATACAGTGGCAAAATGGTGCATTCAAAAGCGGTCGACTTGTAGTGGATGATTTGCCTCGCCCAGGTCAGGTTAAATGTACAAAATCATATTTAAAAACCATTATTCAAGTGTGAGATAGACCGTCGCTGAATTTTCTTTGCCTCATAAATCAAATCATTTGGGTGTAATCCACATTGCTGTTCGACTATTTCCAGAAAACCTGAATTTTCTTCAAATTTCAATAGCGTAAAAGTCACTGAAAACATGCTAAAATGAATCAACTTCGATCCCATATTCATTACATATAAAGGGTGATTTTTTAATCATAGTTTTTTTTTTTTTTTTTTTTAAATAGAATAAAACACTCAAATTTGCATCATATATTAAAATATTTTATTGAAATCGATAAATTGGTAATTTCCATTTAATTTTTAAAGATAATTTCGTGTAAATGTTGTCCGCGGCTCCGTCTCAAAGTGTCCATACGGAAGGTCCAATTTTTCGTCACTTTTTCGAGCATTTCGGCCTGTATTCCACGAATAAGTCGTGTTATGTTATCCTGTAAGGCTTCAATAGTGTTCGTCTTGCCCACATAGACTAACGACTTGACATAACCCCACAAGAAATAATCAAGTGGTGTTAAATCGCAAAATTTTGGAGGTCAACTCACAGGGCCAAACCGAGAGACAAGCTGCTCACCAAATTCATCCCTCAACATATCCGTTGTTTCATGAGCAGTGTGGCATGTTGCACCATCCTGAGGAAACCACATGTCAACCAAGTTCAACTCAGCCAATTGGGGTTCAACTTGTGGTTGAGTAACACATGCCCAATCACTGAGAACGGCGACGAATTGACATTTCACGATCGTCATTAACACTGGTCGCTACGGCTGCAATATTTTCTTCGCTACGCACCCTATGCATGCGAATCAATGGTTTTATGTCCAACAAAGTAAATTTGGTGCGAAATTTGGAGATAAAAGCATGAATTAATGATTCAGCAGATCGATTATGACGACTATAAAATGGTCGTATCAAATGATGTACATTTGTCACAGAGCACGAATTTTGACAATAAATTTCAACGATTTTCAATCATTGCTCGTTTGTTAGTCTTTCCATGATGAAATGGCAGAGTATACTGTACACTTTTCACTTTGACAGATGACCTTTGGACGCCATTACCAATCAGTGCTACCAACTTGAAAAACTTAAATCTTAAAAAATCACCTTATATTATAACTGGTGATGAAACACGGTTTTGCGGGTTTGTCACGTAAACCAGTCAACAAGTTTCGGAATAACGTCAACCAACTGAGCCAAAACCGAAAAAAACGCATTGAATTCGGTCAAAAGTCAAGATAATGTTGACTCCTTTGATCATTGCAGTGCTGTGCACTGGCAATTCTTGCTCAAAAATCAGATGACAAATAAAGAACATTATCTGGTTGTTATGTTGCGTTTAACATAGCAAGTCTATCAAGAAAAACCAGATTTGTGTAAATAAAACTCATTGGCTCTGCACCGCGTTAATGCGCGATCTCACAAGACTATCATTGTGATCGAATTTCTGTCCAAAAAGTCAATAAATATCTTTGCACTTCGAGGCAGGCATTTTCAGTCCATAAAACACATAAAAGAGAATTGCGGAAATACGTTTAAAAAATATTCGAATGTTTGGCTTATTCATTGGCAGAAGCGTATTATTTCAGAAGGGGTCTGCTTTGAAGACGATACAATTATGTTGAATAAATAATAAATATTTTATGCTTTATTGAACAATTCCGGGACAGAAGACGTAACAGAAGGTCGATGTTGTTCGTATTCCACATGGCAGAGCCATAATCTACCAAGTATGAATTAAGCCTAAACTATTCTGGTGGGCCGGTTAGATGGAAATATAACGCTCTGTCATGCCAAAGTACGTATATCTAGCACACAGTCATCATTATGCTTGACATTTTTTGCAGACTCTGTAGTAGTTGCTGCTGCTGATGGTTGTGATTAAATTACCCAAACATCATTCAGCGTTTTATTTCTCTGTACTTCACTGCCGCTCCCGCCTCTGTACACTGTTTCATGTGCAAAAGTTTTAATGTCATTTGCTGGACAAGTTCGGGTGGATCTGATGATGGTCGAACAACGCTCTGCAGCAAAATTCAATTAACAACACAACAATTACCGAGTCCATTTAATGTTGAAAAAATTAATTTAATCCATAGATTTTCAGTACACCGGACACAAGTCACACACTGCCCTCCTCGTCCAGTTATAAATTCATTCTGAATAGTTTATAATTGTTTTACGTTCCATTCTAGGTTCTAGGTTTAGGTTATCATGTTTTATTGGTGGTTAAATTATTTCCATGGTGTGTTAAAAAAAAATACGCCCATGTGTCATGAGGCTAAGTGGAGAATGTGACAAACATAGAGGGATAGCCTCAAACGACTTTCTTTAAGTCAGAAGAGTGAAATACATTCTATGCCCATGATATTGACGTGCAAATACACATAAGCAACTAATTCTTTAGTTGTAACTGGAGAGCTTCTCCTGATGGGACTCTAAATAGTTTTAAAATGTCATTTCAGAGTTACATGTCATTCCAAGCGATGCCAATGAGACATGACAATTGAACATTATGCCATACCTCATAAGGAATCTAATTAATGGAAATAAAATGGCTTTTGACTCATCCCATTTGCGGCAGTGGTTAGAATATTGTTGCGCTCAAAGCACCCATTAGAGTAAAACTGAAGGCAAATGCATAAAACGTGTGTTCGCCCTTCAACGTAATCAGCTGGAAAGTTAATTAGTGAAATTATCATTTCATTACGGGCACATTTGGTGAAAAATGCCATTTTATTGTTAAATAAAATTCAGTATTATTAGAAGCGACACACCGCGTCTGGGTAGGCGACAATTGACCAAACAACCTTACACTCCAGCTACCTTAGGAGCAACAGCAAACGAAACGCACATTGTGCTCATTATGAATGTTGCGAAACTCTTCCTCATGTTGTCCTAATGACGACTAATTGTCATGTCATGAAGTCTTTGTGATGTTGCTGTTCAATTCAGGCACATAACAATGATACTTGTATTTATAGGTACACCCACGCGCACACATGCACTCATTCCACTGGCCTGGAAAAGAGGCCTTTCCTTTTAATTACGAAAATTAGTCTGTGCTTGTCCTAAAATGATTACAACCTGTTGACATGAGATCAATCCTTCGCCGTAACGGTCAGTATAAATTAAAGCAACCTCATATATCAAAAATAGTTTTTGCCAAAATAAATAATTCCTACTATGTTATAAATCTGCTAGATCTGACGAAAAAAATAGAAATACGACTCTTTTACAAAATCTGAGTTTACAATTATAGGTACATTTTCCCGGATCAAAAATAGTTCTCGAGATATTATATTAAAATCATCCATTTGAAAAGTTGTATAACACAGCATCCAATCAAGCTCTATAAGTTTATTCATACCAGCTGCAGATTTTGAGATACCGGCGCGGTACGCGACTGTCTTGAATATGACTGTCGTTTCGAGCCCTGATACAATAATCAGATCTTTCCTTGAGTGTCTGACAAACATATCGTTTAGTCGAATAATCAACAAGTCTATTAAGAGCTTCCCAAATTGACATCTGTAATCTTTTTCATTAAGCTGTAGGTCCCATTCAGAGCCAAATATGTAATTCATTGTTATAAGTGTTCCCACATCTCAATCAAGGGATGCAGGGAAATTTGTTTTTCTTTTTATTGTCGTAATTCCGTTCCGTTAATTTTGATATCAAAAATGCCCTACAATGTGGAAGACCAATTGTCGAAAATGGCGATAAAATAATAGAAATCGTCAGGTATGACAGCATCGTAAGCAATATTTTGAATAACCGAGAGCTAGCCACTTGAATAAGGCTAGATACAGAGTCCACAGGGGTTTAACGTGAGTCTCGCCGTGGAGGCCTTGCCCACGGTGTGCGACACACTGAGCATATTACCCCCTGGGATAGTCAAGTTATACCTGGACTATCTAGGAATAAGGGCTGGCAATTTTGGCAGTATGCTACCGCAATTGTAGTCCTTTCTTCCAGCCAGAAGATACCAAACTGATTATGCTAGTATGGAACATAATCCCCATTGGTGGAGATGAATCGCTGCTATAAAACTTTAAATTAATCGCCATATTGAAGTAGTTAGATTGTAGTATTCGGGATGACTTAGTTTAGTTACAATGCTTGATTTCATCAGTTCATCTGAAGTGAGTTTTGTAATTTCTATAACGAAAAAAAAATATCAAACAAAGATTTTTTTAGGTTTTGTTTAGAATTTGAAAATGTAGCATAAGGCTTGCATTGCATCGAATTTATCAAAACACGAGCATGAAATTATTACAATTCAATTAAAAGTGGTGGGATAAGTTAGAAGATATGCATGGCTGTGGTGAGCCGTCAACATCTTCAAACGAACCTAACATCGATAAAATGAAAGAAATGGTGACAAAAAATCATCATTTAATTTTAAACAAGATAGTCGCTGAACTTTCTGTGTCTCGCGAATCAATTCAAACCGCTATATTCCATTTATTTGTTTATCAAACGCGTTGTCTCTCGACTATTTCCGAAAGATCTGAATTTTCTTCAAAAACTGAATCGCATAAAGATCGCTAACAAATCAGTCTCCTGCCTACATTCACTAATTGTGATGCATAGATTTACGAGCTTGATATGTAAGCCTGCAAACAAGTATCTGAAAGACGTCTTCAATAACCGAAACTGAAACCGATACCGAAAAATCGATCTCAAATTCTATCAATAAGGCAGGGAATGTTTTTCTTTGATTATTGCAGTGTCGTGCAGTCAAAATTTATGCCAGTAGTTCAAACAGTAAATAAAGAATATTATCTGGGCGTTATATGACATTCGAGAGAGGAATTTCGTCGAAAAAAGACAGATTTGGAGGGCGAAAAAGGCATGGATTTTGCAGCGCCATAACGTAAATGTATTGTAATTTTGTGCTCAACAAATACAATACAGCAGCACAGTTTCTACGGATATGGCTCCGACTGACTTTTTTCTCTTTCTAAAACTTGAAATTACTACTTCAAAACACCCATTTTCAGTCGATAGAGGACATAAAGAAAATTCATACCGAGAGTTGTGATGTTGAAGATTCGAGTTGAAACTTTGGTTCGAAGAAAAATGCAGCTGGAACTTAGGTTCCACGAAGAAGGTAGTTGGAACTTAGGTTCTACAGCGAATGTATGGAATTGGAGAGAACCCAGGTTCTGTATGGGGCTTGAATACCTACGAAGAATTTCATGTTACAAGACAGAGGAAAATATATCTTAACTTACATTGTAGGTTACATGATTTATAGGGTGATTTCTTAAGATTTAAAATTTTCAGGTTGGCAGCACTGGTTGGTAATGGCGTCAAAATTGGCGTTGAATCAACAATTCGTGCTGTTATCTCCAAATTTCGCACCAAATTTACTTTGTTGGACATAAAACCATCGACTCGCATGCGTAGAGTGCATACCGAAGAAAATATTGCAGCCGTAGCGACCAGTGTTACTGACGGCCGTGAAATGTCAATTCGTCGCCGTTCTCAGCGATTGGTCATATGCTACTCAACCACAAGGATTTTTCCCCCCAATAGGCTGAGTTGAACTTGGTTGACATGTGCTTTCATCAGGACGGTGCAACACGCCACACTGCTCGTGAAACTATGGATATGTTGAGTGATGAATTTGGTGAGCAGCTTATCTCTCGATTTGACCCTGTGAGTTGGCCTCCAAAATCTTGCGATTTAACACCACTTGATTATTTCTTGTGGGGTTACGTCAAATCATTAGTCTATGTGGACAAGCCGAACACTATTGAAGTCTTACAGAATAACACATTATTCGTGGAATACAGGCCGAAATGCTCGAAAAAGTGACGAAAAATTGGACCTTCCAAATGGACATTTTGAGGCGGAGCCGCGGACAACATTTGAACATTTGAAATTATCTTTAAAAATTGAATGGAAAAGACAAATTTATTGATTCCAATAAACAATTTAACATGATGCAAATTTGAGTGTTTTATTCGATTTTTACAAAAATTACGATTAAAAAATCGCCCTATATTTAGCGTTAAGGACGGCTGACGATGTGTGATACAGCTGGCGGTTGGCGGAAAAAGAAAGAGAGCTACTTATCGCTGGTTTCTAATACGAGACCTCCGTGCGCCGCTGAGTTGCCACCTAGTCGTAACAAAATAGGGTTTTTACAATTACAAGGTTGGTTAAAGTAGCCTTTACAATAACCAATGAATTGTTAATTTTTACAAATTATGCTAACTATTTACAAGTGACTGAATTTGTGTTACTTAATTCAATGTGATTCAATGTAATTAAATATAATTTAAAGTAATAAGGATACTGTTTCGGAAGTGGCATAATTTGATTGCAATGCAATAAATTTTAATGGATAATAAATAGTTTGAATATAATTGGTCAATTTCCTGTACGTTTCTGACGGAATGTATAATGAGGAATTAAAAATTACACAAACTAAAGACTGACATTGCAATGAAAGTATTCGTATTGATATGGAGTATGATAGAGTAAATTATAATCCTTTCTCCTGATTTTCTGCACCCTTCCCCGTTTGTTTGTTCTGCACTTATCACGGGAGTGAATGTGTTAACTGATGTGGTAAATACAATTCGTTTTTAATACGATGCTAACCATCATGTTGATAACGATTATGATTATGTCGCGAATGAAAGATATCGCTGGAAGTGTGTGGGGACATGGATTAGTGTGAATACTGTGTGTGTATGTTAATGAAGGTGGCGCTTGGAAAAAGTTTATTTAGTTTTGCCACATCATCGTCAACTACTTAACTGCATTAAATGATTGCTTCTATTCAAAACTGATACCCGCAAACCCGTACACCCGATGTAAACGCTCATGCAAAGTTTAATGTAATTCGTAGTTGGATCTACAGTTGCATCACTACAACTTTTTGTCGTCGTCGTAGAGACGATGAACTCTGTTTAACTTTATATATTCTGTAAAAGTGTTCACTGAAATGGAAGGGTCATAAAATGTTTTATATCCTTTTTATGTTACCAACAATTATGCTATGGTCTACAAACTCACATACTATAGCGCGTATGTATGTATGGTATCATGTGTCATGTATCTGTATTTGCAGCTGTCACCTGCAATGATTATTGAAAGGAATTAAAGCGTAAGAGTCTGGAAATTGGCAATATTTATGTAAACATGGACCATATGCACTTCACACTCACATACCTGAAGTTCAAAATACTCGTACTATATGTAAGAAGGAACCGGCTGCTAATTGTGATGCAGAATTGAAAAAATTTCATATGGAACAAGGTTATCTAATTGCACTTTATCTATTGCACTTCATCCACTCCATGATTTTTAACTATCACAGAGTTATCTTTTATATTCATTACAACTAGAACAATGCTTTGTTACAAAATCACTATTCATCCATTTCAAGATTAAATAGAAGTTTTGACACAAATCAAATATATAAGTTCATTAAACTATTCCTAAAATTGTAGGGCTGATTTTTGCATTGTGTCCCATTTAATTGTGAACTTTATGTCATTTAGGTGAACTATGCAAACAGATTGATTAGATTTTACATCACTGGAAACTTACATTTTCTATTCGCATTTTTATCAAGCAAACATTCTGCAGCGACCATAATTTCTACCAAAAATTTAAATATTTGAGATTCCGATTTAAAAGATTTGTATATACGAGCACATTCTGTTGGAAAAGCGTGGAAAATTGGCCAACAAAGTACTAAATATTTATTATTTATTAAAATTTTGTTATGCTAACAAACAATCCAGACTTCAACATGTTTTTCAAACGTATTTTCCGGCAGTCTTTAGTTCTTGCTTTTCTTTTCTGTCTTTTATCAAATGGGAACGGTTGCCTTGAAGTGGTAATTTGGGTTTTGCAAATAGTAAGCAGCCAGAAATCATATGAGGTGAATACAGAGGTCGTTCTATAATATTTGTGGAATGTTTGACCCGAAATTCATTCACGATAATATGGTGCGTAATCATAGTCCAAAACCCATGAGTTGTCTTTCTACAAATCTCATTATTTATTCACCATCTGACCTTCTGGCAAGAATTCCGAGTACACAAGAGAACAGTCAGCATTACCTTGACTTGTGATCGACTTTGAAATGTATTTTTTACGTTTCGGTTTAATTGGAAGACGCCATTCCGAAGCTTATTGATTCGTTCGTAAACCCATGTCTTATTGAGACGTGTCGTAAACCCACGTCTCGTCACTGATAATAATGCGTTTTGTGAGTGTGTGATCGGAATTGACCCGTTGTTGGATTTCTCTAGCGACCTTTACGCTATTGTGAATTTTGAAAACATTTAAGTCTTTCGGGAATAGTCGAGCGGTAATGGGAGTATAAATAACTTCTTTTTTTGTCCAAAATATGTTGTAAAAGCAATACACTATATTCGTATATTATTCGAAATATTGCCCATCTCTAAGCACTACTTTCTCTCATTAGTAGCAAGCTTCATCTTTTTAATTTCTGTCATCTATCACAACAAGTGATAATCAGAAGGGACAAATGATAACGTACCATCTCGCAAAGCTGTCATTCTGAACGAATTTCTGGCCAAAGACTTAATAAATATCACCGAAAAACCATCGTGTTCACCTGATACGGCTTCGACTAACTTTTTTCTCTTTTTAATTATAGCACTTCAAGGGAAACGTTTGTAGGCGACAGAAGGCTAATTCCCGATACTTTTTGATGGAATACATGAAAAGAACACACAAATAGCTTTATTTTGTTATTAAGCATTTTATCACTTATTGAACGCTTCATAAAAAAAGTATTCATAAAGATATTGTAACTCTTGGACAAAAAAACCGACTTTTGTAAGGTTTTTACATTTTCCAACACTGTTTATGTGTAATTTAAATTGATTGTAATGTACGAAAGAAGTCAACCAGAACCAATACCCCGAATAATAAAACACATTATTATATTTAATTTTTATCGACATATAGGGTGATTTTTAATCGTAGTTTTTGTAATGGAATAAAACACTCAAATTTTCCATTTAATTTTTGGTCTTTGTCATTTAATTTTTCGTCACTTTTTCGAGCATTTCGGCTTGTATTCCACAAATAACGTGTGTTATGTTACCCTGTAAGGCTTCAACAGTGTTCGGCTTATTCACATAGACTAACGACTTGACATAACCCCTCAAGAAATACTCAAGAGGCGTTAAATCGCAAGATCTTGAGGCCAACTTATAGGGCCAAATCTAGAGATAAGCTGCTCACCAATTTCATCCCTCAATATATCCATTGTTTCACGAGCAGTGTGGCGTGTTGCACCGTCCTAATGTCAACCAAGTTCAACTCAGCCAATTGGGACAACAAAAAATTCCTTGTGGTTGAGTAACACATGCCCAATCACTGAGAACGGCGACGAATTGACATTTCACGACCGTCAGTAACACTGGTCGCTACGGCTGCAATATTTTCTTCGGTATGCACTCTACGCATGCGAATCGATGGTTTTATGTCCAATAAAGTAAATTTGGTGCGAAATTTGAAGATAAAAACACGAATTGTTGATTCAGCAGATCAATTATGACGACCATAAAATGATCGTATCAAACGACGCACATTTGTCACAGAGCACGAATTTTGATAAATTTCAACGATTTGCAATCGTTGCTCGTTTGTTAGTCTTTCCATGATGAAATGGCAGAGTATACCGTACACTTTTCACTTTGACAGATGACGTTTGGACGACATTACCAACCAATGCTGCCAACTTGAAAAACTTAAATCTTAAAAAATCACCCTATATTTCAAACAATATTAATAACTATAATAATTGATAATTTTTAAAAATAAATAGGAAGAAACACTGTTTCCAACACTGTTTATGTGTAATTTAAATTGATTGTGATGTACGAAAAAAGTAAATCAGAACCGATACACCGAATAGTAAAACAAATCACAATAATTTTTATGTAACCTATTGACATATTTAAAAAAATAGTGAAACATAATATTTAATAACTGTAATAATTGATAAATAATTTTTCAATAGAAAGAAAATTAAAATTTCAAATAAATTGCCCTAAAAACTCAAAAAACCCGGATATAAAAACCGGATAATGAATGAAAATGTTTCGTTGTTTTGATTTTTTGCTTATTACTATGTAAAGAATTATTTTGATGAACATTTTTTAACAATTTTGGTAACAATCAAAGCCAATAAAAGTAATGATTGCATAGATGCATACGAGTATATTGTTAGAATATGGGTAAACCCCTAATAATTTCGGCAAGAGTAAAACAGAAAAAATCAAAACATTTTCCAATTATTTTTGTAAATGTTTGGCTAAAATAGATTCATAAAATGACAAAACTTTAAATAAAAATTAACTTTTAATAGAGGTATTTTCGAATGATGAATACAATTTTGTACCCAAAAGTTATTATTTTAAATTAAATTATTACACCATAAATCCTTTACAAAACGCT
>JAHXMU010000224.1:702889-720087 GCA_019455685.1 Philornis downsi
TCCCTGAAATCCCTTTCGAAACAACATCACAACATTGGAGTAACTTTAAGTAAGCATTGCATTTGGAGCATCGTAAACTATAAGACAAGTTTTTAACTAAAAGCTGTCAAGATGCTAAAAAACTAACATACTAAACCTCAACATACTGATTCACAACCTCGTACACACACACCCACACACACACACATAGGCACCTATTTGAAATTGAGTGGGATACGGGAAAACCGCCAATAGAATATTTACACCCAAAATACGTTTGAAGTAGTCTGCATACTCACACAACATTTACATTGAGTGGGGATCGTGACACAAATACACATTTACTTTTAGTGATGTAAATAGTACCGGGTTATCCATTTTTCGGTTTCAAAAGTAAAACTGAATAAAACACGCATAAAGTTATGATTTTGATTAAACTTCTATTTCATTATAATGCTTGGGCATTGCCATTTTGTTCGAAATACAATGTCATATAAATGACTGCCACTGAATTGGTTGCAACAGTGGATCCTTTTGATTTACTTTTCGTCCAATTTTTCGCACATTTCGGCAATAACTTCACGAATGTTGGTTTCAAATGCTCCAACGTCTAACATCAACAAATCACATGATCTTGGTGACCAATTTACGTCGCCAAAATGTGAAATTAAGCTTTCTGGAAACTTCTCATGGAATAACGACAAAATCGGTGGCTCATGGCACCATCTCGTTGAAACCACCTATCGTCCAGTTCATAATCTTCAATTGCAGGCAAAAAAAAGTCAGTTATCATACGGACATAGCGCTCTGAATTGAAATTTGAATTATTCGCCACAATTTCACTAACAGAAGCGATATTTTCGTCCAGAACACATCTGTAACGCTTCCAGTCTCTTCAAATTTCTTTATAATATTTGCAATTTCTGGCACAGTAGGTCGATTATGACGACCATAATCACACCTTAATGCACGAAAAGAGCCCACGTTTGAATCATCACTTTCGTAGTAAGTTTTAACTATATTTAAGCTTTCTATGGTTTTTACACGATCCAATTCGTAAATGCCAAACCTTTCACTAAATAGATAACACTTCAGATGACAAGTATTTAACAGCTGACAGTTTTGCCAGACCGGCAGTTTTTAAACCACTAAGTGGATAACCCTGTAATACGGAGAGCGAACGAGAGAGAGAGAAAGAGAGGGAGAGGGTGTATTTTCGTGTAAGGGCAGAGTATTGAACTACTTTGACATCCTCAAAAAATAAAAGGTAAAACAACGAAATAGAAACCCTTTTTAGAAGTTACGCATGTTAGCCATGGCTTTGTTCGTTATAGGTCACCTATGAGTGTGTAAGAGAATCAGACTGCCGCCTCAGCAGTCACACGAAGAGTTTTGTGAACTTTTGAAAAAAATTTAGATGAAGACATGTTCCCTGTACTATCCATGTACTGTACATGCCAAAGGATGGGCTAATGTGTGTCATACAGTGCATTATATCAGACTGGCATTGATATAACAGTTCGAAGGTAGCCGGTAGAGGGGAAAAACAGATGTAACCACAGATGTACAAATAGAAACTGAACTATGAATTAGAATAAACCATAAATGTGTGGACTGAGCGTTAGGGACATCTTAAATATAGACGTTTTTAAACTACAGACCTAAAACAAAACCGATTCGTATGTTATATTGATATGTTCTCGTTTCCCCTGCAATGTGCTGCTGTCAGGCAGTGTTCTTATTCCATGCCATAGCGTTCATGAACATGCATTTGTGCCTCTGGCAAATGTAGCATCATACCAATATAATACCATCAGATGTGCTGAACAATGTTTGCCATCTTGTTTGAACATGACAGAACATTTGAAAGGGTGAATGAATGGTCGCTACTATGCAGGCGAATGTATGGCAATTTTATTCAAAGCATAATGAACTTTGCAAACACATTCTTGTGCTTTAAAACCGTCTGTCGTCAAGGAACTAAAACTATGGGTCATGTATGTAATTAGAAGTTTTTCTTCGACAAAAGTGCCAAAAGAAATCAAGGAGCCAACTGGGAAGCTACAGTACTCTTAGGGATACGAGAAATAAAAGACCATTTTGAAATCTCTAAAGAATGTTGGCGAAGTGAAGTGAGCGAATAGCATCTTAACTATGATGCGGAGAACCCTTAGAATGTCTTAAGTATTGTTGAACAAAAACCACATCCATTGCGATAGCCTGGCTAAGAAATGAATTCGTCAAACCTCTACATGCTACCACCAACTTTACGCCTTCCCTGTTACATTTCTAATATTAAGATTATTGTATAAGTATTTTAATATGAATTCTGCAAATTATACAAATTGCAGAATTGGCTCAAACTCTAGTGAGTTAAACAAAAGTTGTTAATATTCCTGGAAATTTGTTGCAAATTTCCAATTCCATTCAATAATATACACACCTTCACGATGCAGTTCTGCATCGTGTAAAAAGCCAGTGACCTATCTTTAATATCCGCTTGTTCGGAAGCAGGGTCAGACCGTATAGAGTTGTAATTTTTAATTTGTATTCTGCATCACACTTAAGTGAAAACCATATAAAACAACGTTTGCATTTTTTTTGTATTCTTAGCTATTGGCCAGAAGCAAAACACACCGGATGTACACATGTACTTTCCATATGTCAGTTGTGTGTTCATGTCCCATCATATACATATGTATAGGTATACACGTATGTGTACATGTGAGTGCCAAAGTTTACTTTCACTGAGATTAGTATTCAAAGTTTTTGCACTTTGTGAAATGTTCAGTTTTTGTTTGCTGTGCTAGACAACCATTTGGGTTGTGATATATCTACGGGAGTCCACATGTAAGCAAAACACAGCATCCTGGCAATCCTGATACAATTGGTCAAATACTTGTAGTGTTGAAAGAAACGCTGTTGTTGTAGGTGTGTGTATGAGGCAACTTTTCCCAGAGTTGCTGATAAAATTTTGTACATTAATTAAGTATGTTTTAAGGGAATTTATCTAATTGACAAAACGATGGCTTCTGCACATGTTGTCCAAATACTTCACCAGTCACCATGAACGAGAGGAGTCTCTTAGAAGTTTCCACATAAAAATAGTTGTTGAGTTGTGTTATTGGAAAGTAAGAACTGCGTTCGAAGTGCCTTTGAACCTCAAAAATATCAAACCCCAGAATCATATAAAGTGCGAATAATACAAAGGGTTTATTAAGGAATATTACAAATGCACGGCGAGAATGATGGAGTGACGTCACCTTTTATGTTTCAACGAGACTGCTCGCAATCACAAACATAAGATTATACCAATGCTGTGATATCAGAGTGATATTCTCTGAGTAAATAAAGCTTTCAGAGTAATAAACCGTGAGTAAAAGAGAGAATGAAAACGGCATTATTACTCCATTATACAGTGATGTTAAAAATATCGTATACAGTTTGAACAATAGTAAAAACTTGAAACACATTTTTGTGCGCTCGAGTGTTTCTGGTTGCTTCATTTACAAAACCTAATTAATAGACATGTGTAATTGTCGTTCTCCCATTGTTTAAAAAAAAATTTACACACGCATTCAGAAAAATTGAAAATATTGATAGCATGATAACCCCAAAATAGGAAAACATGGATGAATTAGAATTGGCAATACACCGCGTTTTCTTTCTCAGAACTTAGTTCGCTACAATTAACTGAATTCAGTATAACTGCTTAAAAGATATGAAGCTAAAAGCAAATGGCTTAAATCGGTCATTTGTATGGGAGATACCAAAAGGGGTGCGAACAGTAGAGTCGATGGACAAAAGACTAGGTCACTGCAGTCTATGAATTAGAAATTGTGGAAGCAAGATTAAATTTCGAAAAATCAGCCAATTTGCATATGCGATTCAAGCAGGGAATGGACAATACAGTTCATTTACATCCTCAAACCCTACTTTGGTAAGCGTTCGATGTGTACCAAATTTATTACTTCCGATTAAACGATATGAACTTAAGTTTACAAAGGTTAAATTGACCAGGAAGTCAATCGGACAGTCAGTCAGACATCCGATTGACCAGGAAATCAATCGGACAAATTTTGCCATGCATCTTTGTCACTGCAGTTTACGGAAGACAGGTTACGGCGTAAAATTGGATTTTGGGAGATCGGTCAATTTATTTGGCAGATACCAGAAGGGGCAGGTCGATATTATCACATAAAATCCCCGCCTACGATCCGTAAAATATTAGGCTGTGCCAAGTTTTAAGAAGTTTTATAACGATTAACGATGGTTATCATGTCTACCAAACAGACAGTCAGCCAGACATGCGGGAATTGCTAAATCGACTTGCAAAGTTATGAAACAAATTTGGTCGAAAGAAGTTTCATATTTTAAACGCTCCCTTCTGGGTGTTATATTTTTATAACTGTTACTTATTTCAGAAATTGCCTTGGATGAGCATTAGACATTCGATCGTAATTCTTAGTGTCAAGTAATTCATTGGCTCGACCACAGAAAAAATTCGTCAAATTTACACTTGGCTTTACATAGTCTTACCAATGGTAAATAATTATTGTTTTTTTTTTTACTCTCATTTTATGCAATCAAGATCAAGAAATTAAAAGAAATCTATTATTTTTCCAATAGATGGCTTTAGTAATTTGTGTACATATATAGAGCTATACAAGTGCGATCCGGTTATGGTAGATGGCGTAAGAAAGATAAGATTTTGTACCACTAAAGGGGTTTTGTGACTACTTGACTCAGTATTGCTTGAGAGAAGTAGTTAAAGGAAGACACCAACAATGGGAAAATACGCTACATTTCTTCAATAAAGGCGAAAACCCAAACCAAGCGATTGAAGATATGAATAGCGCTTATGGTCCTGATACTGTAATAGACAATTAGGCATAATTTTGGCTTCCCCAATAACGTTCAAAGATTTACCACGCGCTGCAAGACACAAATGTGGAAAGACGTATAATGAAAATCGTCAAGTCCGACCGTAATGTAATCACTTGAATAAAAAATCACTTTTGAATCACTTGAATGAGACTGAAGAGAAAAAGAAATTTGATGCATGAGTTAACGCAAAAACATTTCAGGGACCGAATTTCCATCTGCGAATCGTTTCTGAATCCCATCAATATCAACATATATCTGAAACGGATAGCTACTGATGATAAAAAGTGGGTCAGTTACGACAACGCCAAGCGCAAATGGTCGTGGTCCAATCGCGACGATTGACGGCGAGGAATGTTTTGCTGTGTGCTGCTAACTAGACCAAATTCTGCTCCCCTACGGCTAAATTCGGAACCGTTTGAAAAAAGCAATCGCTCAGAATCGGCCAGCCACATCTGTCATCAGGACAACGCCTGGCCACACACATCGATAGTGATTCGGCAAAAGCTCTGGGAGCTTGGTTTGCAGATTCTTATGCATCCAAGTGATTACTACCTGTTTCTGTCTATGGCGAATGATATTTGCTTTGCTGATTTTGCATAATGAAATTAACTTCAACATAGCAACAGGATGTCGAATAGAGCGGTACAAAATATTCTACCTATGCAAAAAAAAAAAAAGAAAAAAAATACTTCATTGTCATGCAAATATAATGGATTTCTTTTTACTACAACTTATATTATTGAAATGTATTCCAATTCGTATGTTTTCAAATAGGGCTCTAGTAGGTACCAGTCAGCTCACTGATGTAATGGTGCTAACATTTCAGTAGAGTTTGTGGGGACCCCTCGTGCATTCTGGCACAGAATAAGATGAGATACATTCTGTCCTTGACAAGTATGTGTGTGCTTTTGACTATGTGTGTATGTGCATTTGCTTTATCCATTTAACATTTGTTTTTATAAAATATGTAGTAAATAACTTAACAACATTTCCAAGCATTTTATGTAATTTGGCATTTATGTTTCAAGCATTTAAATAAATTGCATTTATTTATACTTTGTACGTTTTCTTGTTAACAGTTCAAAATGTACTATGCAAGAAGCTCCTCCTCTCTATTTTCGTCTCATAGACTAATAAGTGTGTGCCAATTGCAGGGCTTAGTTTTTGGATTCACATTTAAATTGTCCTTTAAGCTTTTATGGTTAAGACATGCGTGCAACACGTCTTAGTATTGGGTAAAAATAATGAATGCTTGTCTATTTCTGCAATACAATTTTATTTTAATTTCAAAATGAAATCAACAAATAATTAAAAATGTAAAAAAAATTGTTTATCAAACCGATAATTGGGTACAAATTCTTATAAAATCTTACAGCTTTTATAATTTACTATTGCGGAGTCACAGTTGTATGTAAAGGGTGGCGCATAAGTTATGTTAACGGTGACTATATTGAATGCGTTCTTGTGCATCATTTGGGTTAAACTCGTAAACCAATTGCTTCTTATATGGGAAAAGATGTAACATATGTAAAATTCTTTGCAAAGATTGCCTAGACATCTCTAACTGCTGAGAACGACGCCTGGTGGAAGTTTCGGGGTTTTCCTTAATACTTGTTGGCACTCGAGCAATGGTCACTTCATTTCGAACTGCACGAGGTCTTCCAGCACGCGGAAGATAACAGACAGTCCCTTGTTGCCAAAAACGTTGAACCAATCGGTAAATTGCTGGAGCGCTAGGAGGAGCATTTCGAACATGAAAGAAATTTCGATATGATCTGAGTAATCGAATGCTGACTTTCAAAGTAAAATTGAACAATTTTGGTTCTTTGTTCTGTGCTGAGCCTTTTCATCATAAATTTGCCAAGTATTATTTAGTTACTTCTGTAGAGAGGCGAAAAAAAGACTTAAATAAAAAATGTATTCACTGATCGAATTTTAACGTTGCTTATGCGTCACTCTATACAAGTCAAATATTTTTATGCAATTTAGAAATGGCAACTACTACATAATTTTCAATAGAATTAAGACTCTCGTAGTGAAACAGTCCACATATCACTGGGGTAGCATTTGGTGTTAATGACTGTAGGAGTTATAAATCATTACTTTTATCATTTTAAAGTTGGCTACCTCAAAGATGAAATACACTGGTCTACAAATTTGGGAAAACAAAATGACTGCAGAAATGTAGCATGTTTTTTAACTAATCTGGATGCGATGTATTCGAATCAGGCGTAAAAATTAGGCTACCACATCTTGTTCATTTTTTATCGCATGCTGGCAATACCATGAAACAGTCAATACTGACACTACAATTTCACAGTTCTTATTTTGACAGAAGCCCACATTCATTCTAAATCTTGATAATAGTAGCGTTTAAGCATGTCAGGGAGATCCTTGTGTTAGTGATTCAAACTATTTTTGCTTCGTGTGTGGTGAATATTTGATTGGAAAAAACGGATATGCAATATCAGAATCATTAAAATATGCATATTTACATTATTTTGGTTTTGTTGTCAGAAACTTGAATAAACCATGGACAACGACAATGTTTTGCAATAATTACAGAACTGTTTTATACAAGTGGTCAAATGGCAAGAAGATCTATTTCGATATTTCAATTCCAGTACCTTGGAGAGAGTCAAATAACCATCAAACCAATTGTTATTTCTGTTTAACAAAAGTTGCTGGATTCAATATGAAAAATCGAAGCAATATTGCTTACGCGAATGTCCCAACGGTTTCCAAACCAGTTTAACGTCCACCAAATGATTCATTATCAGTCATTTCCAGGGCTACAAGTAATGAGTCCGAAACATCTTTCACCAGCAGTGGTAGTTTGTATCAGGCTGATAATGAACGCCATTTAGTGACTCCAGCTGAGCTGAATGATCTAATCCGGGATTTGCATTTAACGAAGCAAGACGCAGAATTACTAGCCTCATGCATGCAGCAGTTGCAGCATCTTGCAGTTGGGACAAAAATAACTATCTATAGAGATAGAAACTTGGAATTGGCTGCATATTTTGGAAAGAAACTCTCTATCCTATACTGTACTGATGTTGATGGTTTATTTTAAAAAATGAACCAGCCATATGACAAAACTGCATGGAGATTATTTATTGTCTAAGGGCTCTTCTTTTGCATAATGGGAATGAAAAACCATCCATACCAATTGCTCATGCCGTTAATAAAAAAGAAAATTACGAATCAATGACTGAAATTTTGACATTACTCAAATACAACGATAATAAATGGAAGATCTGTGGAGGCCTTAAGGTGCGTGATTTAAATTTCTTTGTATATATAGTACACCCCGTCGCAAAAAAATTTTAAATTAATCTGTTTCAAGTCATTGGTTTGTTGACTGGTACGCAAAATATTGTTGTTTCCTTTGTCTAAGGGATAGACGCGTTACATGTCATTATTACGTCAAAAGAGAGCGACCAAAAAGAACTGAGTTTTCACCAGGAAAACAAAACATTTCAAATAAACCATTAATTGATCCAAATGACCTTCTTCTTCCGCCGCTGCACATAAAATTGGGCTTTTTTGTCAAGGCTCTGGATAAAGACGATGCAGCAATTAAGTATTTGTTAGCGGTTTTTCCTAAAATTTCATATGCTAAAATCAAAAAAGGCATATTTGTTAGGCTTTAGATAAGGAAGCTATTAAATGATGTCAGTTTTTCACAATGTTTATTGAAGAAAGAACATGCTGTCTGGAAATCTTTCAAAAGCATGGTGGACAGTTTTCTTGAAAACAGTAAAAGTAAAAACTACAGACAAATTGTTGATAAATTATTGAAAAATTATCACGTATTAGGTGCACGAATGTCACTCAATAAGCTTTTTCTTCATTTGCCATTAGATAATTTTCCACAAAACCTAGGTGCGGTAAGCGGAGAACAAGGGAAGAGTGCTCACCAAGATTTAATGAAAATTGAAAGAAATTATCAAGGATTTTGGGACAAAAGCATGCTGAGAAACCATTGCTGGATTCTAATACGTGAAACCGAACCAACAAAATACAAACACCGTTCAAATAACGCCATTCACTTTTGAAAATTCATTGATTTTTAAATAAACTAACGACTTTTTATGTAAAAAACGAATAAAAACATTTTTTTTTGAATCTCGAAAACCTGACATAATAGAGAAAAACCAGTTACAGATTCGAATTCTGCCCACCAAATTACCCTAGGAAAGATATTTGGTTGCTCCAGTCCAAAACCTTGTTGGCTAATGTTATTACTCTAATCATTTTAAAGTTGGCTAACTCAAAGATGAAACATTTTCAATAGACGTAACCATCTTTATCATGATAAGATTTCACATTTTATTTTAACTTTGCCTATAAAGTAAATAAAAAAAAAACCTAATAGACATGATAAACTTGAATTTAAAAAAATTACAATTATAATCACTGACTTCATTTTTTGTTTACTACTACTTCGCTATTTTCAAAATGCTTCTGGCTAGCGAGTGTCAAATTTTTAGTGAACAACAATTTCCAACGCTATAGGAAAAGTATCACTGAAGACACTTTAATGGAGAAAGAGTGTCAATAAAGTTTCTTTCATACTAAATCACTTTAATTACCTTTACTGATGTCCATGGACGCAGTCCTTGAAGAACCATGTGCTTTAGAACAGAGCCTTTATAAATATATTTTTGATTGAATGATGACTTCATCATTTTTGCACATTAAAATGCTAAATTTTCATAGTATTTTTATCCAATATCGTTCGACATTACACAATGGGAAAGATTTAGGCCAGCTGAAGCTTGTGGTCTCGGGAACATTTGGTTCCAGCAAAATGACGCACAGTGGGATAGACAAATAAATTGGGGAAAGAAACCATTCCTTAATGGTTTGATTTAACGCAGGTAACTCAGACCACAGCAGCGCTATGGGGGGTTCGAAGTAAAATCTTGACAAAGTAACATCTTTTTATTGCGCTGCTAAAACCAGATTTCCGATCCTATTTCAACATCAATTAACCATTGAAAAAAACATGCAATAAACATTTTTACATGACCTGGTTATCTCTTACTGCTTGGGAGATATCCGATTTATTCTTTTAAATATTTTTTTCTTTTACAAATTTAGGCCAATTGTAAAACAAATTATTTCGGAAAACATAATTTCGAACGGTAATACAATTTTACGTAAACCGTAAGATAAACCCATTACAATAACTTTTCGTATGCATAGGGTGGCGCATAAGCAACGTAAAGATTTGACCAGTGAATACATTTTTTGTTTAAGTCTTTTTCTTTCGCCTCTTTACAGAATTAACTAAATAATACTTAGGGAATTTATGAAGGAAAGACTCAGCACAGAACAAAGAACCAAAGTTGTTCAATTTTACTTTGAAAGTTAACATTCGATTATTCAGATCATATCGAAATTTCATACATGTTCGAAATGATCCTAGCGCTCCAACAATTTACCGATTGATTCATCGTTTTGGGCAACAAGGGTTTGTCTATGATCTTCCGCGTGCTGGAAGATCTCGTGCAGTTCGAAATGAAGTGACCATTGCTCGAGTGCAAACAAGTATTAAGGAAAACCCCGAAACTTCCACCAGGCGACATTCTCGGGAGTTAGAGATGTCTAGGCGGTCTTTGCAAAGAATTTTACATATGTTACATCGTTTCCCGTATAAGATGCATTTGGTTCAGGAGTTAAAACCAAATGATGCACAAGAACGCATTCAATATAGCCGCCGTTAACGTTTCTTATGCGCCACCCTTTGTATTAAAAAAGACAGAAATCTCAATTAAAAGTTTGTGTAAAAAATGACGTATTTTTGCAACAATTTTGAGAAAAAGTTTCATCATTTTTTCGTCGAATGCGAAAAAAGTTATTCAGGAATGAAAAACGTCTTTGAAACGTATTTTGAAAGAAAACTAAATTTAAAACACATTAAAACTTACGTCATAAATATTACAATGTTGAAAACCGGTAATTCAAAATATGTGATATTTTTGAACAAAAAATCAATTTTAATCCAAAAATACGAGTTGTTTTCAAATTGTTTAAATGCTAATTTATAACAGCAAGTTTGGCCACCAGTTATCCCTAATAACGAAAATACAAAAATTGTAAAATTCTTTTCAAAAATACTTAAGAATATTTTCTTGTTTTATATTACGATTAGGGCATCATATCAGTACATGAAAAAATATTTCATTGGCCTTTCAGTATCTACTTTTCCACTATACAAATTCCTATGTGCAACGAATGTATCGCTTTCTTAAAGTTTCTTACGCTACAGATGATTACCTGTTGAAAGTTTCCACCTCTACTTATATAATTTGTAATTTTATAATCCAAAATATACAGGGTGGGCCATATGAGTGTTGGCGATTTAATTCTTCAATTTCTCGGTAACACGTGGCGCGGGGTGGCGGGGGGATATGTTGTTCACTGCGCCGCTTCCTGGAAATTTAGTCGCCATGGAGCCGTACACGGGAGTGCAGCGTGCATTTTGTGTCCGAACGTATTACGAAAACAATAAATCAGTGATTACTGCACGACGTTTGTATCGGCATGAACACGGTTTACACGATTTAAGTGAAGTTCCAAGCGCCAATGTGATACGAAAATGGATCAGAATGTTCGAAACAACCGGCTCAACAGTACCAATTACGGTTCTTGGTCGCCCAGTTTCTGCAAGATCAGCCGACATTGTGGAGCGTGTTCGTGTTTCAGTTCAGCGAAATCCGCAACAGTCAACACGTAAGAGAAGTCAGTCTTTGGATAACAAAAGAACAACTTTACGACGAATTTTGAAACGTGATTTCATTTGAAGGCTTATAAAATTCAGATAGTCCAAGAATTAAAACCCGATGATGCCAATAACCGACTTAACTTTGTCAGTTTGATGCTAGAGCGGTTCAACAATTTCAACAACGTGATATTTGGTGATGAGACCAATTTTCACCTTAATGGCCATGTGAACAAGCAAAATTGTCGGTTCTGGTCCGAGACTAATCCCCGACGCTTGCATGAACGTCCACTTCACAGCCCTAAGCTTGTCGTGTGTGCTGGGATAACGTCAACTGCTATTATTGGACCATACTTTTTTGAGACGAAAGAGGGCATGCGATGACGGTTAGAGCGAACAATTATTGCAACATGCTAGCAGACTTTTTGGTGCCAGCTTTGCAAGAACTTCAAGGCAATACCTCGAGGATGTGGTTTCAACAGGATGGGGCCACATGACATACGGCTAGGGTATCCATAGAGTTGCTGAAAAATGTTTTTCCTGGGCAACTCATTTCGAAAAGGGGGGATATTGAATGGCCCCCACGTAGCCCCGATCTCTCTCCATGCGATTATTTTGTATGGGGCTACCTCAAATCGGTAGTCTACGAGAATAATCCGACCAATTTAGAGCAATTGAAGAGGAACATTATTCAGGAAAGTAACAAAATACCGAGAACAACTTTTCAACGAGTTTTCCAAAATTTGCGACTTCGGTTCCAAGAGTGTCAAGCAGCCGAGGGGAGCCATTTGGACAACATTATTTTTAAGTCTTAAAAATTCCCATGCTTCTACTTTTTTAAAATACAAATATATTTTTTTTACGTTTCGTAGTTTTTTTTTTTTTTTTAATTGAATATTTAAACCGCCAACACCCTTTTGGCCCACCCTGTATTTATATATTGCCTTTCTTTAAATTTGAAAGCAGTATTATTCAATCCAGCATGTCATTCACATTGAAACTCGAAGAATTGGGCTCTCTTTCGAGAAATCGAGAAAAACTGAGCCAGCACTTCAAAAACGTCTATGTGAAATTTTATCAAAATCGGTGAAACCGGCTGGTCTCACGCGAATATATTCTACTAAATTTTGTCAGAGTCACAAGAGCCGCCTAAAAGTTTCAAACTCAATGAAGAAGTATGAAATAATACCGGGTTATCCATTTTTCGGCTTTAAAAAGTCAATAAATAAAACACACATAAAACTATGATTTCGATATAACGTTTATTTCAATATAATGCTTGGACCTTGCCATTAAATACATTAATGCGAAATACAATGGCCTCCTCTGGATTGGTTGTAGCAGTTAATTATTTTAATGTACTTTTCGACCACTTTTTCGACTTTGGCGTTGGTTTTGATGTTGGCTTTCAAATGCTCCAACATTTGTGAATTATCCGTGTAAACATGGTCTTTGACGCAGTCCCATAAAAAAAAGTCAAACGGCGTCAAATAGCATGACATTGGTAGCCAGTTGACGTCGCCAAAATTTCGCTTTCTGGAAGTTTCTCATACAATAAAGCTAAAATGGGTCGTGTTGGGAAATGGACTTTTTGAATTCACGTGTCGGCCATTTTATAATCTTCAATAGCAGGCCAAAAAAACAAAAAACTCGGTTACCTTACGGCCATACATACATGGAATTTGAATTATCCGCTACAATTTCACTAAGAGAAGCGATATTTTCGGCAATGCACACATTGCGATAATGCACAGGCCTGGCAACATCTGTAACGCTTCAAATTTCTTTATAAACTTGCAAATTCCTTGCACCGCGTGTCGATTATGACGACCATAATCACCCCGTAATGCACGAAAAGTGGCCATATTTAATTCACTACTTCTATAGGAAGTTTTAACTATTTTTACGCGTTCTTTGGCTGTTAAACGACGCATATTCGTAAATGGCTGACAATAATAACTTACAGTCTTGCCAGACCGGATATTTTGAAACCACTTAAAGGATAACCCTATATAAGTTGTTGAACATTGATAGATTTCTTAATTTGTTCATATTCTAAACATATTCTATGGGGTGTTGGGGTGTTGCCAGCATCATTCGTGATCGATTTTGCAATGTCTCCTAGATGTCTCTGAGGATCTAGTCAGTATTACAGCATTTGATTTGTGTCTCTGCTAATAATTGTAGAGTGTTGCAAACATAACTGCAAATGATAAAAATCGTTAAAGTTTTTTCATCTGAGTCGTCTGAAAAGTCGACATTTCACAATCGTTCATTCTTTATACACACAATACATTCCTTCCTGAAAATCAAACAGTGGGGACGTAAATTTTGCCGATTATAGCGAGCGAAAATAGGTGATAGGTAATGAAAATTATTGAAGTTGTTATTATTCCACCTGAACCTGTCTAATTTAATTATTTTGCGAATAAATTCAAAGAAATCAATGCATTACTTAATCCAACCCATTCCGATGTACACAATTTTTATTTTATGACCTATAAACTCTTTTAAATTTTACTCAAGAGCTTGAAGAAGCTTTGCTATTCGGCATGCTCTTATGCTACTCAATATCGCCAACAATATAAAATTAAAAAAAAAAACAATAATATTAATAATTTTTCACCTAATCTGCATACTAACGCACCCATTATGGTAATAAAATAGCGTCCATATTCATTTGTTTTTAACAAAATGTACACGTTCTTGGACAAAAATAGAATAGCGAGTGTTAAAAAACAAAAATGTCTAGTATGGTTTTAAAACAAATTGTTATTATACAAGTCTCGACATGTTTTTTTTTCGGATGCTAAGTAATGAAAAGTTGTCAAAGTTACGATCATTTCTCAATGAAAAAAAAAACAAAATATCAAGAAATCATCCAGCCAGATTTTCAAATCATTGTTTTTTTTATTAAATTTAACATAACATAAATGATTATTTTTACCTAGCAAATTGCCGATTCTAAAAATAATATCTGAAAATTTTCTTCATTTTTTCGTAGGTGTCGACCAGAAATATATATCTTTCTGTCTTCTGCGCTTCTTTTCCAATCACGACCAAGACCAAGTTTTAATAGTATTTTAAAAGCCTGTTCCTTCCAACGGATTTTTAGAAAACTGCTGAAGCATTTGGGTTCATCCACACACGACCACGTCGGTATATAGCCCATACAACCGTTAGCCCATAGTAACGTCTGTTAGTAACCAATACTTTTCTCTTAACCTTAATTAACAGCGCAGCCTAGGTAGACGAAATCATTTACCATTCCACACTTATGGTTCTCAACGTTCACATAGCGTCCGAAGCGAGTAAAATCTTTCTTCAATGAAACAAATAGTTTTTAATTTCGAATTCGACCTTGTCGAGCCGGATTGCCGAAGACAGCTTGTTGTTAAGCCAATATATTGCTATTCTAATCTCGTTCCGTTCAAAAAAAAAAAAAATTGGAAATCAAAATTGTGCTAAAGTGCAATTTGTACCAGTATTGCCAACCATGTTTTTGCTTCAGCAAGTGATTCGAAATATTTCAATATAAAGCACGCTAAAAATAATATTCATTGATTTTTAACAACATTTTTATCGGATTTATACATATTTCTTGCATAATAACAAATGGGTAACAGAAATCGTCGTGATTGGCATTCTTCCCATTCTTCTAGAGCAACGAATTATTTTTTAAAAGTGGACGTTACGCAATGAATGAAGATTGAAGCATAATCGGTAATCACATTTCAATTGGAATCAGTAGACAATTAAGATTAATTTCCTAGTTTTTTTATTTATGTATCTATCTGTATATGATCCTCCAAAACTATTTATGCATTTTGGATATATCGAGCCTAAGTCGGATGTTGAAAACTATAAGATCTTATTTGTAAATAACTTCGTACATATTTGGAAAATGATTTTTTTACCTTATGCTATAGCAAAATACGTAATTTGACAACTGTTTTCTGAATAATTAAAAATTTTTTTTATAACATTACTGGATGCAACAAAAAAAATACATAGAGAATTTACCAGTCATAAAGGAATATGATGAAAGAGACAAGAATTAAAAAATCGCTCTGCTATAAATATCCTAAAAAGCGTTTACTCTGCATGGCATCCAATTAAAAAATTAGGGTGCCTAGTCAAAAAATGCGCTATAAAAGCACAAAATATGCTAAATTGGTAACACTGATTGATATTCCTGGCAATAACATTGCCACCTGGTGGTGAAATTGATCCTCACCACTGAGCTTTTATATATTTCAGCACCATTACTTTCTCCACGCCGCCAAATAATAACTAGCATTTATTGGAAGAAATCGGTTGGTGTTGGTATTTTCCTTAGTTAGTGTTATTTGTGTTTCTTTGAGCGAAACTGTTCTAGTTATTTTTAGTAAAAAAATTGTGCTCAATGTAATAAATAAGAAAGTGACCAAGTTGTGAAAAAAAAACTCACAAAATGGACTAAGATCTACGAGACAGTGATGTAGAATGTTTTCTTTGGGGACTTTAAATGCACGAGTGATTTTCGGGACGCTATGTGGAGCTTGCAGATACATGCCCCAGTGGTAAGAAGACCTTATATTGCTAATACTATTATTATAAATGGCATATCTATGTTTTTCCAACTGATTATGTACTCTTATGAACAAAAATGAAACTACCGTGATATTGGGACCTATCCGGGACCAAATGTAAACGTTCTGAACTTCAGGACAAATTAATTTTTGTGGCATTCCTAACCGGCCACATAGCTTCAAATGAAACCCCGCATTTATATACCGAATTTTAGTATGCTTCGACACGCATACAAACATCAAGACTTTTGCTGAGCGGTAGTCGCTTCGAACGCTAACGAACGCTTCGAGTAATCAACAAGTCTAGTAAAAGCTTCACAAGTTGACGTTCGGAATTGGCAATGGGAAGTAGGTCCCGTGCATTGAGTCTAACAATGCATGATTATAAGGTCAGTGGATGTAGGAAGATTATCCCACACCATTTTAACGAGGTGCAATGTATTATTTTAATCTAACATGTGTATTTTTTGTCGAATACTATCATTGAATGAGAAGGATCAAAAAGACAATCAAAACATTGTTTACGAAAGCGTAAACTGGAGTATGGATGGCCTAGGAACTAACATTTGACACAAAAAAGTGACCGGCTTTTTTATATACATACGAAAAGTCAATTGTTCGACCTTTTCGATTATATGAAAGATCGATTTTTAAAGTTTTTTTCAAATATGGAAAAGATGATTAATTTTTTTTTTGAAATATATGAAAAAGACTTCAATATGAAAAATGCCAATGAAGACATTTTTCTATGAGAAACACGTTCATGGGTACACTTTTCTATAAGAAAGTGTGTCCATCAGAACACTTTTCTATAAGAAAGTGTGTCCATCAGGACACTTTTCTATAAGAAAGTGTGTCCATGAGGACACTTTTCTATAAGAAAGTGTGTCCATGAGGACACTTTTCTATATGAAAAGTCTCCATGAGGACACTTTTCTATATGAAAAGTCTCCATGAGGACACTTTTCTATATGAAAAGTCTCCATGAGGACACTTTTCTATATGAAAAGTCTCCATGAGGACACTTT
>JAHXMU010000224.1:725087-749754 GCA_019455685.1 Philornis downsi
CGTCCGCGAAAGAAAAAAATCACCAACATTTTTTTCTATCAAAGTGATAAAAATTTGCGTAATTTGAGTAGGTATTCTTTTGTGGCGTATCTTCACCACATTTTCATAAGAATAAATTTAGCAATGGGAAAAATACTTTTTTTTCATTAATTCACAACAATTTTTTTTTCGGATCTGTTTTTTTTCGTTCCAAATTTGGCCGCAAATGTGCCTCTGGAAGGAGCACAGAAATGTTCTATTGAAATGTACTATTAAAATCCGCATTAAAGTAATTTCAATTAATAAAATTATAAAATTATTCAAAAATAAATTTTGAACTTTTGGTGTTAATACGTCAATAAAAGAGTTATTTGTAAACAAATTGTATCTTTTTTTTACCAACCATAACTAGTATTTTTAATAACTGTCTTGAATTCATTATAGCTGCTTTAAATCATCTTAGTTAAAAACATACTCCAAATATAACCATGTCAAACATATCATTTCTAATTATCTTAATCTTTGTTTATAATGATACTGTTTGCTATAATTATCGTAATTTGGTCTATTGCAATACGTTTTTCCGCTAGTGTAATCAATGAATATCATTTTGGTATTGCCACCCTCCATCCCAGTCCCTGTTGTGCTAAATCAGATGGATTAATATTATTTCCTAATCCTATTTTGATTGTTCCATTTCAGTACAAATATATTGCGTGCATCTGCACAATCCATGATATTTACAATGATTACGATTTATCGAATTATGACAATAAACGTAACGGTCACACAGACGTACGTTCCGGGGAAATCTTCAGTTCAACGTTAATGCTTACACACATAACAATGAATGCAGCATTTGCACGTGTGTGTGTGCATGCATGAGGCTACGCTTACTTTTTTTGTAATCGTTATTCGCCACTCGTAAACTGAAATGCCAAAATATGTCCACGTTCCTATCAGCATTTTGCGCGTTAATGCCATCATTGTCCTTTAAAGCCACTGGCGTGACTTGTGTTTTGCACGTAATCGTGTTTAACAGTATCGTTTATGTCGAGGCAGACCACTGGCATTGCAAACTTTATGGGGATGTAATTAACAATCTCAACTAATGATAAAGTGTCAAATGTCACAGGGAGTTGGGTCGAGTGCTAAACTGGCAATGACGGCGATAGCGTATGTGATGATCGTATTATCACAAAATAACCGCAAATAAAATCGACATTTGTGTTAATTGCAGCTGCCAAAATATATAGTTTGCGTTTACTACATGACAGCGCACAATATGAATTAAATAAGGCACAATGATAGCGGGCTGCTGGCTTCGTTTGACATGGCCTTACTCATCATAATAACTGAGCACTTTGTCATTTAATGCCGGCAAGTTCGTGGCACAGATAGGGAATGCAGTTGCCTGGCAATTTTTATACCGGAAATTCCCGAGGAAATACATCATCTTCAATTTATATTACCAAATTTTGCTGAAAGACGCATGAATGGAATGCAAATGCATTTCACAACATATTTGAGACCTAGAGGGGGCAATACATTCTAAAGAAATGTTTCAAACCCATTTCTGTCTCAAACATTTTTCTTTTGATCTATCGTACCGTTTACAGCCATTTTGAAAATTACTAAAGTTGCTTAAAGATACTGTTTTGATAATTGTTATACAGATTTCTTATAAAAAACATTGAAACTCTATTCATAATTTCTGAAACATAAGGAAACATTTTGTATATACGCACAAGTAAACTGTAGAAATTTATAGGCCTGAGTGAAAAGTTATTACTTACAATTTAAAGTTTTCAAAACATCAATTTGAATTTGTAAAAAAAGAAATTTCGGTAAAATATTTGGAATTTTCCTCTTCTATTTACTTTTAGGAAATTTCCAACTTAATAAATGTGACTTCAAATTATTAACAAGATTTCTTATGGAAGGGGGGATTTTGTACATGTACACGCAGTAAAATTGAGAAATTTGTAGGTATAAGTAAAAATCATTATTTGCAATTTGAAATTTCTAAAACATGAATTGCTGTGTTAAAAAAATTATATTGGCATGAAAGTTAGAACGCATAAGATTGCCGGTTCGAAATCCGATGCCAACCATCAATCATTTTTTAGGCTGCGGTCACCTCAATGCGTCTGACAAACATTTCGAACAGTAGAGTAATCCGCAAACATAGTAAATGAAATGCTTCTCAAAGCGACGTTAGGAGTGAGTCTGCTTATGCTTACTGAATGTGAGAAGCTCTCCCTCGTTTTATTCATGGGATACGAGAGAATAAAATTATAAAATAAATAAATAACTAATTAAATTATAAAATATATTTACAGTTTTTCTAAGTACATCTTTATTAGGATTGAAACTTTTCGAAAGCTTGTTTACGACCAATACTTTTACATTTCAAAAAATTTTGTATTATAGTTCTTTTAAAACGTCTGCAGAATTTCAAGTGTAATTATAATCAAATGTCATCATCGTTTACATGAAATATTTGCTCCAGGATATTGATCAAACACTAAAGGGAAATTTGTTTATTATAGATCGTCAAAGGGAATATAAAACCATTCATCCGAGTTTCCAAGTTTTGTTGTTTTTTTTTTTTTTTTATTTTGTAATCTGCAATCTGAAACCACCAATCGGGGATTCCTCGTTTTGTTTTGTTTTTTTTTATTTTCCAATCGCCATAGACTTCACTCTCAAGAGAAGTTCTATAAAAACTTATAAAACGTAAAAATTAGTGGATATATGAGGGTGAGGTAATGAGAGATTATTAACGCTTAGTGTCTTTTTAATGATAAGTCTTTGTTGAATTAAAAAATTATCCCAAAATAGTATTCAATTTTCGGTTCTTATCTTTCAATGCCATAATGGAATTTTGTTAATAATCTGAATTTTTTTGAATGCAATTTATCTTAAATATAAACGTTTTCATAATTCCAAAAACATATAACAGTGTATAAAGGTCCCATTTTAGCCCATGCAAACTACAAGACAACTAAAATGCTTGTATTCAAGTTATCACCGAAAGTTTTTGGGTTTTCCCATTATATTTATAAATATGTATATATATACATTTTTTTTTTTTTTTGATTCACCAACTTTTCGGGATTTCCGAATAAAATTCCCAGAACCCGGGAAATGAAATTATGCAAATTTTCACTCCGGGAAATACTGTCATGCATTCTCTAAGCACAGATCATAGAACAAAGAATTAAAATAGTGCAATATTCGAAATAGATCAGCTGTACCAGTTCGTTAGCTCTTCAATATACTGTCCAATGTGATATTTTTCTAACCGAGCCTTATTATTTTATGCAATGCATCTGGGGGACTCTGATTTACTCTCTCCAGAAGTTCAACCGAAAGAAACGGTCAAACAACATGACAACAAACAATATCCGAAATGGAATAGTTGTACCTATACTAATTCGACGGGGTTGTTAGGTGGTCAAAATCTTGTCCTCTGTGTATGGGAATTCGTAATTTGCTATTCGGTATTGTTATTCCATGCGATGCATGTGGAGGGTTCACTTTGTTCTCCAAAGCTTAATAATAAACCAGTTATCCCAGTTCGACCGATTTTGCAGCTAGTCAATATTCCGTTCGTAATTTGCAATGGAACCGTAATATTATTCTATGCGATGCATTCGGGATATCCTGATTTGCTCTCAAAAAGTTGCGGCGAAATAAATGGGGTCACATAACAAAGAGTTAAATTAGTACAATATCCGAAATAACCCAGTTATCCCAGTTCGACCGATCTGACAGATGGCCAATATTTTACAATTGGTTGATTGGTGGATTTGAGACGTTATACTAGTGGTCCTCTATCAAACCCACACGTTGCATTCCTGGATTTATCTTGCTTGTTAAATACTTGCTCACCTGTTTATGGCTGTTGAAAATAAATGAAATTACCCGAACGGCTTCTTTTTTTAAATTTTATTCATTTTGTATTGAAATAAAAAAATTTCCTTGTATTTTTCTATATCTTTTGTAATAATTTATATTCTCGGTTTTGTGTTTCTTGTTCACAGAAATTTCCATCATCAAAATATCAAATTACGTACATTTTTTCTGAAGTTCGAATTCAGTGTTCTTTTGAAGAGCCTTTCGGTTTCGGTCTTTCTTCTTCAAATATGCTTAATTTGTTTAATAATCAAATGAAATTTGTTCATAGTAATATGTTTTTGACATTTCGAATAAAAATATAATATTATTAATGTATACCTATATAAATATTAATTTAGTTTTGTTTATGATTTAAAGGAAATGTTTGTTTTATGACATTTTCTTCTTAATTAGTAATAATAATAATAGTAATAATGATGATAATAATCATGATAATAATAATCATAATAATAATAATAATGCACAAAAAGCGGCAACAATTAAGCAAAAATTGTAAATTTATATAAAAATGAAAAAATATTTATTTATATTTATTTAAATTGTGCTTAAAATAAATAACAATTATTATTATACATATCTATTTTTATTTATTTGTTGTTGTTTTTTTTTTTGTTGCATTTGTTTGCTATCCAACGAAAGGAAAGAAAAGTACACAGATTCGGAGAAAAAATAAAACATTTAAATGATGGAGCATATTTAGTGGCATTTATTGAGTAAACTATTAATCAAAAGCTTTTAAGCTTTCAGCGAGACAGTCATGGTCAGCCAGCATAACAAAGTCCTTGGTGTGGTTGCCGTTTTAATTGGCTTACATTTGACGTTCATTTGCTTCAGATTAGAATGTGGGATAAATAGAGCCTATCTCAAAGTATCACATCAATCATCATCAAGATCTAACCTCTTTAACTAAACAGTTGAATTTCATCGACATTGCATTTCGACCAAATCAAGAATAGGCAAAGGTTACCAGATGCAAATTTTTTAACTTGGGAAAAAATTGCACAACTGTAACCTTCGAACTATAAATATCAAAGATAATTTTTCTTTATATAAAAAAATACAAAGGCGACCAGCATCCCAAACTATTGACATACACATGAGGCTTTCTGAAATGCAGTCTGTCAAATACTACCGGAATTGGTCAATAGTACACAAAATGTTTTTAATTATTCAAATTTATTAGACCTCCCTGTCCGAAATAATAGACGTATGTCAACGAATAATCCAGTCGTCAAAATATTTTCCGTGAAATATTTCAGTTCTCGCCGTAAATTCCTTTTACGCCCTCTATCGATTAAAAACGGATACTTCGAAATGGTAATTTGAGTTTTTGAAAGAGAAAACATTTAGTTGATAACCGTGACTCTTCGAGTTATTTGGAAGCAATTGATTCGCAATGGCTGCCATATGGAATGGTGCTTTACTTTACTCGTATCACCGCATAACGTTCAGATAATACTCTTTATGCATCGTCTAACTTTCTGGCAAGAATCCTGATGCCATAATAGTCAATATTACCTTGATTTTCATTCAACTTTGTTGTGTTTTTTCGGGTTGTAGCTCAGTTGGAATGCATCATTCAGAAGATTATTAACTGAATTGGATGTCAAACACATCAACCCATGTCGCCTCACCACTTATAATGCATTTTCAGAATGTGGGGGCGAAATTCATCCGTGCTAGCAAGTCGGCAAGTCGTTTCATAATTAAGTTTGAGCAATATTTTGAATCGATCATTACATGTGGTATTCTAATCCAAGCAATGCCACCGTATGGCACAAAGTGCCCTCTTTACAATGACGTTTGTTTCACCTTTGTAGGTATACAGGATGAGATACAGATGCGATTCAATTGTATAAAATATAATATGCTCTTTAGACGAATTTTGAATTGTTATTCAGCGTGGAAAATATGTGTACCCAAAATTCGTTAAAATTGAAGGATATTGGTCGACAAAGCCACATTTTGCAATCGAATTCGGTGTAATTACAATACTTCGGGATGCAATATCCAATAAAAGAATGATTTTTATACTGTTTACTAAAAATTATGCTCATCTGTATATAAATTTGTAAATTCTGCCGAAAGCAATCATTTGATGTATTAATAACAGGCTATTTTAGACTGGGGAATTGGAAGATTTAGTTATACTTCTTACAAATTTAAAATCAAGTTTCTTTTTTTTTTGTATTCAGCTCGAGCTTTATTACAAAATGCGACTTAGTAGCGATTTTCCCAGAAATGAGAATCAAGGCTGAAATCTTAAACCATATATTTTCTTATATGAAAGAAGGAATTTACAGTTTTAATTTACAGTTCAGATGTATTTATTAAGCGTTCCCAGTGTTGGCATATTTTCAAATAAGAAATTAATAATAGATGATGCCCTAGCAGTTTTGTAGTATTGTATTTTATCGTATTACCACTACGTACCGTAGCAGTTGTTAAAATGACAAGTCTATTCTTACGTTAACCCTGGTTATGTTTGGTTTAATTTGCCTGAGCCACACAAGGGGAAATTCTATTTCTATTGAAATTTTATTATAATTGTTTTAAATAGCAAAATGGAAAAGTCATGCTCCAGCGTCTGTAAATTTTTTTGAATGGACAATCCAATAATGCAGATTTTGATGGGAAGAAACAGTAATTCTTCCAAACTGGGATCAGAAAATAGCCTGAACAATGGCAGACTTTGAACAAAATGTCACGACGTAGTTATGAATTGATTATTTGAATAAAAATTTTGATATATACCTTGAGTAAAAAAAAAAGAAATAGAAATAGATTACTTCCTTGCCAACCGAACATATGAAATAGCGAAATCTGTTTGTTTGGGAGAGACTTCGTTGGTTGCAATGCGGAAGTGGAGAGTTTGAGTGTAATCAAGCCCATGACATAGCAGTAATGATGACTACTTTTAATTGAAAAATTGGTGTGATTTTAACGCAATTGGTAATTGTTGTTGTTGTGGTTGAAAAAAAATGTCCACCTATGATTTCGAACAATTGTAACTGATAACTAATTGGCATTGGTTCAAACAATGAAATGTTTCTAAATATGGACTGAGGGTACTATCATGACTTTTCCAGCTTGATAAACTAGATATATTACATCACATAGTTTGCGAAGTTGGGGAAGTAATAACAGTATCCTTAGGCCAAACTTGGAACTATTTCATTGTCTCAACCAATTACTTGACCACTTTATTATGATTCAGAAGTATTACAAATCAGAAGCAATGAAAGTTTTCCATTTCTTTCTTTTTCATTACTCAATTACCATTAGTCAATAGTTATTAATTTCGATCCCTTTACCTTTTCATATTTTGTCCAAATAAAGAATGACAATAATTTTCGACTTTATTGCCCTTCTTATTTTTTGGTCAAATAAGAAATAAGGAATAAGGAAATAAAATTGTTTTAACTACCAGATCAGTACAGACCAAGCATTATGGAAATTTTATTGAATACACCTTTTCAATTTTCTTTACAATTTCACCTTGAAGACAGATCGTTAGTAAAATACTACTGGAATTATCCAAATGAATTTTTTCGTTCCTCTGCCGCTGAATAAAGATCTAAAATTGAATATTGGAGTTCGTATACCAAAATACGCAAAAGGTAAACTTCAGGCATGGTCTGTAGTTGCGATGATTTGCATCTATTTTCTCAACTGAAGCTGATGGCGTGCGACGCATGACTGTTTCGCTGTTAAAGCAAACTTAGGAAATCATATACATAAAGGTTGGTTGGTGGATCCCATCATGGACGGGTTCCCAAAAACAAGTCGAAATATACATATGTATGTATGTATGTATGTATAATCAAAGCATATTTTCGAGGATGAATGTTTACCTTGTACAAATGAATTGTTAATTGTATAGTCGATGAATTGTTACTTACATACGTTTATATACATACATAGCACTCGTGCATGCCCGGGCACGCAAGTCTATTCGTTCACTTAGCTGCTGTTAACATTATTTGTTTTTTTTTTTTTTTGTTTTTTTTAAATTGATTTACCATTTAACAAACTGTTTACCGTTTCCTGCTGATGCGATCGGCGACGGAGAAAACAGGTGACAGACATCCGTCCCCGCTCTTGCGCTTTGCATGAAACATTTATGATTTTGATTAATTCGTATTTGTTGGCTAGTCTAGGGATTAATTTGATTTGATTTTTATTAATTTATTTTCTCTCATTGTTTTGTTTTCTGTTTCTTTTATTAATTTTCGTTTTGTGGGGTGGGGAGAGGAGGGCGGGGATTTCTTAAGACATTTACAGGGAAATAAGCTAAAATTTGATTTATCAGTGTTGTTTATGCTAGGTACTTATATGTAAGTAAGTGTTACGAGAATTGTGGGTATGTGTGCATGTGCATGTGTGGGCGTGCGTCCACTGCGTGCACACATCGTCGCCACATACAACACATACACACTTATGTATGTACTCGTCAGTAGTTGTGTCTTAATTAGATAAATAAATTCTATTTAATGCTATCTCGCTCTCGATTTGTTAGTTAGTAATCTATGTATTTATTTATGTTAGCCTAATACTAGACAATGTGATATTCGCTTTAGCTAAATAAAGTTTTTCCTTTTACAAACTTTACAAGTGTATTTTCACGGGTCGGGGTGGGCTCGGTAAGTGGGAGTGGCGAGGGAAGTGGAGGGGCATGGGATAGTGCGTTCCTATTGTGAATTCAAATTAAAAAAACAAACGCGCCACTGGGCGCATTAGTGCTGTGCGTGAACATATGACCAAATTGTTTATATGTACATCACACACAGCAACCTGCAGCACATGGGAACGCAAACATACACACACTCACATGTATGTGTATGTGTGTTTGTGTGGCTATGTGCATTTGCATACAGGGGCACTAGTCTATTCTAAAGAGAACATGCTTAGCATTGGTATCCTTAGGAATAATGTTTGGTTGTGGGTTTAACTTTGTCGTCTTATTAGTTCGTCTATCAAACGTTAGCCTATGTGGTTTGTATTAATTCTAATTAATCCTAGTCTTTTCATTTTTTTTTCTTTTTGTTGTTTGTTGTTGTTGTTGTTGTTGTTAATAAAACCTATCATTGTTCTAGAGTTGATGCTTCCATTGCATTTCACTTAACCTTTGACCTTAAAAAAATATGTATATTGTTGCCTGTTGTCGCTAATAAATATGAGTTTCGATTTTCGTTTTTTTTTTTTTTTTTTTTTGTTAAATGTTAGAAGGTATTGTATGTATAAGCAGGTATATCTCCTGTCTTCTGTATGCGGTTTCGTGTACATATTTCGGGGTTCTACTGTAAATTCTTAGTTTCCACCATTCGATAAATCTATAGAAAAGGATGACTACAATCAGTTGCTCTTCTGACAAATTCGTTACATCGCTTATCGTACATTCAAAGTCCTTAACCACGATTAACTGACCGACTAACCCGTGGGCGTAGGATGATGGCCAAGGGAACCCTTTTGCTGTTAAAAATGACAAGAATGGCTTAGTTCTAAATCTAGGTAGTATCAGTATCATTTGTGGCATGTTGCATTACATCACAAAAAAAAAATCAAAATCGTGTTTCATCATTTTAATCAAATTTTGTTCTGCATATTTATGAGGAAATAAACCCATGGTTGGTCATACTCCACCAATTCTAGCGATTTTTATCACGATAACAATGAGAATGCGAAATGTTTAAAATCCTTTCTGCTTCGTTTGAAAGCCAAATTAATAGTTGTGTTAAAGTTACTGGGCTGTTCGAAAAGTGATTACTTTTTTTTTGCAACAGAGGACTTAATTGTATTTTTTCACACCTTCACATCACATTTAAGCCGAATGTTCTTCTAGCCGTCTTTTTGTAGAAAAAAGTGAAAATAAATTAGCTTTGTTGTTGAAAATGTCGAATTTTGTAGCAGATCTGTTAAATAGATTGTTTTCGATATTCTCAGAAATATATCGATATATTTTTGCATACAATTCCAATTGAAAGACAAACATCTGTTGCAATTACTTTAAATACAAAGTTATCCATTTAGTGGTTTCAAATCCGCCGGTCTGACAAGGCTGACAACTGTTAAATACCTGTCATCTGAAGTGTCATTTGTTTAGTGAAAGGCTTACCATTTACGAATATGGATTGCTTAACAATCGAAGAATGCGTAAAAATAGTTAAAACTTACTACAAAAGTGGTGGTTTAAACGTGATCTTTCAATTCAACAAAATTTTCTTCAGCGATGAAGCTCCTTTCTCACTCAGTGATAACGTCTACAAGCAAAATTGTCATATATGGGGCTCAGAGAACTCAGAAGTCATTGTATCCGGAAAAAGTGACTGGTACGCAATATGGTCTGGAGATGTTGTTGGGCCGTATTTTTTCGAAAATGGCGCTGGAGACGGTCATTTGAATGACATTGTAATGGCAAGGCCCAAGTATTACCTATATAATAAAATAAAAGTTTCATCGAAATCATAGTTTATGTGTGTTTTATTTAACTTTACTTTTGAAACCGAAAAATTGATAACCCTATATTAATCTTTGCTCACTGCATGTTATCTTACAGAATTATTGCGTGTGTAGCAAAATGATAACTAATTGAAATTTGCGGTTGTAAATTATGGAGAAAACAGGGATTTTGATAAACCGACAATTCATGTGGAGGGTTCTGGAGGGTTATGGCAGTGCATGATATTTGCCAAATTTGACTGAATTTAGTGGAATTGAAAACATGTTTGGTTTATATCATGCATTTGTAGGTGTAGTATCGGAAGGAGCGATATCCATCTTTGTTCTTGTCGGTGAAAGTGCAAAAACTCGAAAAATATTTATTGGAGGAACAGATTTTATTTGGAAGAACTTAACATGCAAATTCTAACCTCTTTGACAACCTATTTGAAACAGAGGAAAATTCGAAAAAATCCAATTATCATTAGTCGCAAAAATCGTTTTGTCACGTATTTGAAAAAATCGAAAACTCGAAAAATCGACATTTTGTGTCTACTATAGATTCCTAACCAAAGCTTGCTTGTGAAAAAGGTTGAATACTTTTACGCAGTCTGGTACCTTATCAAATATGGAAAGTGGAAATCGCAATTTTCGACACGTTTCAAGAAAGAAATATCTTATAAAAACTTGATCATTTCGAGTCTGGAAATTTAGTTGAAGCTGTTGGTGACAGCCAGCCAATATTTATCAGAAAAGTGATGCTTTCTGTTTGTTTTGATTTCAAAGGAATCTTTTTTCCACCTGCTACGGACAACATGAAATGGATTTAATTAAACAGAAAAGGCCAGAATTAATATATAGAATAGTTGTAGCGTTTCGTCAAAATAATGTGAGAATTCAACAGCGCGGATAGGATGTACTTTTAAAAATATAATTTTCCCCTGATCTGGCTTATTCCGGTCTTCAATATAAAAAAATCGTCTTTAAAAAAATCATATTTAAAAAACAAAATCGTCTTTAAAAAAAAAAAAAAAAACTAAGATACTTTCCGAATAACCCAATAACTATTGTTTCGCTTATACAACGCGTGAAGGCGCTGGAAGAAATCGTTTTGTTTAGAATGAACATGTGCTAGGAATGTTTTTATTTTTAAATTTTTTAAAATTGTAAAAATATTAAAATATTTTCAAGATTTAAATTTAGCAAACAATACAATCGATGTATTTCTAATTTCTTTTTCACATTCCATCAAAATTGAACTTTTTGAAAAAAGACAACTTACCGCTTATTGCGCTTATTATCTACCTCCAAAGCCTAGTAAGCAGTTTAAATATAATAACTCTTTCGATTGCTCATTGTCCACTTGTCTGCTCTACAAGGAAAATATTTATTTGCAATCTTATGCTATGAAGTCCACATTTTTGCATTTCTTGTTTTTTTTTTTTTTTTAACTCAAAACGTGGATATCTCTGCACTTAATGTTAATGTTTGACATAAAAGACGCACTAAAACCTAACCAAAGGGAAAGAGAGTACATATTTCAGCTGTTGAAAATATGAAACGAATTTGTATTTGTACGCACTTCAAAGCTAGTGAAATTTATCTAGTAAGTAAAACATTACTGTGTATAGATTGGTTATAATTAAAAATGTCATAAATCAAGAAAATTTTCTACAACACTCAGTTAATATACTTTTTTCTTCCCTTCACGAGACTCTGAAACTGACATCGAAGGCGGTCCGTTAGGACTTACAAGCTTATCAGTTTAAATTTAAAATCTGTGGAAAAAACATATCAGTAATTTGAGACGAAACACAACAATGACTTTTTTTATTAAAAATTCATTAATTTTTTGAAATCAAAATATCATATGAGCTCATAGAAAAATTTCTGTGTATTTTAACAACTTTTCGGGGTAGGCGAAAACTGTTTCATTCTTTGAGGTATTTATACCGCTTTCAATAATTTCTCATTCGAAAGTAGTGAGTAGAAAAATCTGTTTGGGAGGCCACGAGTCTCTTAACTTACTGAAATAGTCCGTGGACCAAAACTTATTAAAAATCCTTGACTTAAGCTATATATTGATCTAGCGGTAACTGAAAAGTTTTCGAGGTATATGGGATACAAACTGTCAAATAACAGCAAATATTGAAACATTTTTCTGATATATGTTCAGTGATGTAAGTGTAATGGACAAAAGTATGACAAAAAATCGATTATCTTATCAAAATTAAAATAAAATCTTTTTGAAAGTCCAGTATTTCCTTCTGAAACTGAATCCTGCAATTTAGCAAATATCAATAGTTTTACCTATTACGACAATCACGATACATAATTGTACATTTTCATACTTTTACACTTTTACTCAATTTGACTACTTACGAGGGCGGTCCCAAAACTAGCCGACTAGACGTATGGTGCCAGTAGTTTGAAAAAAAATTATTTTAGTGAAAAGTGGCAACCTTTTACAAACATATAATTTAAGTTGCACATTGTTTAGTATTTTTATTGGTCACCGATATGTAATTTAATATTTCAATTTGAAAGGTCTCAGTGCAACCAATATTAAAGCCGAGCTAGATTCTACTCTGGGGGTGTCTGCTCCGTCGTTTACCATTGTAAAATATTGGGTATCAGAATTTAAACGAGGCCGTACGAGGTCGACCAATTGAGGTATCCACGCCAGACACGGTTAAGAAAATCCCCAAAAATGTATTGGATGATTGTCAGCTTAAGGTGCGTGGGCTAACTATGAGAAGCGGTTAAAAATGTGCTGTACATTGACCGAAGATTTGATGATGAGAAACCTGTGCGCAAGATGGGTGTCGCGCTTGCTTTCAATAGAGCAAAAACAGCATCGTGATGATGTTTCATTAGAGTGTTTTGCGATGTTTCAAGGCAATAAAGCCAACATTTTTCATCGAATTATAACCATGGATGATGGGTTCAGCAGTTCACACCTGAGACAAAGGATGATGAAAAATCGATCCACTACGATAACCCAAAGAAGCCATTCGTCACACAGCAATACGTTAATATCAACAGCCAAACCAAATATTCAAGGGGAAAAACTCATGTTGCGTATTTGATGGGATCAACTTGGTGTCGTGTTTGATGAGTATCAAACCGAATAAAATCATTACTGGGACTCTCTTAAGGAAAAATGTCTTCACTACTACTCAAAACAGGGTAAAATTATTCTATAGGACCATTTTCCAATGTTGTGTGCCGGCAGTCATATTTCGATATTCACCAGACATTGCCCCTTCCAATTAGTACTTATTCCGACCGATGACGTATAGACTGCCTGAGCAGCGCCTCACATTAAAAATTGTGTCGATTCCTGGATAGCTCCACCCCAAAAAGGGAAGCTTCCTATTATGTGCCAGAAAGATTTTGAATAACACATACCGTTTTTTTCACAATAAATGGCCAATATTTTACAAAAAAAAAGAAAAATAAAAAAATCGACAGAGACTTATTTATAATACCAACATATTATGCCGACATGAACTCAATAGATTTGGCCATCAGATGTGCCGATATGGATATAACAAAATAACCACATATAATACATTCTATTTTGCAATCGTTTAAGCGCTTTGGAAAAAAGAATGCTAAAAAAGAAACCACACATTTAAAAATAAACAAAAAATGCGATGTACTTTTCTATATCGCACACTTCAGTTGCAGAATGATTCGATTTTTCCCTAAATTTCAAAAACTTCCATTTGTTTTCGTCCACATTGTTTACTAGCAAATTTCGACATCCATGCTGCATATTCTAACAGCGCAAACCAGTCGTACGAATAGCCAAAAGGATAAATGTGAATGCGACGTGAGTCACCTGATGCAATAGGTTGCCCTATCTATCTAATCTGTCGCCTTGCCACATCGCACGGGGTTTGTTTCGATTCGTGTTTTAAAGAAATGTACTTACTACTCCTTCGCTATATGTTTCGTATGTTTGTATGTATGTATTTATGTTAGGTTATAAGTCGTCTAAATAAATATGTATTTTTATTTGGTTTGCATATATGCGGAACACCTCGTTGACCAGTCTTGTAAATTGTTTGCTTTTGTTTTTAATTATGTAATTTTCTCGGATTCTTTTTACAATTAAAATGGGACAATATGCGAGTTTCTCGGCTGTGGAAGAGTGGGAGGGGATGGAGGGGGGGGGGAGTATAAGAAAGGTATAGGTAGGTAGACACACATCGATGTCGTCATTCTTGCTACCGCTGCTGCTGCTTGCTGCCTGCTGCGTTTGTCGAAATGCGCTTTAATTGTGTAATGATTGAATACTACAATCATAAACTATAATTATAAATTACGAATCGCCCGAATGCAAAGTGCATAAAAGTTTCAAGTAAATTTTTGATTTTCTCTGGTATAAAATGTGTATATCTTTACAAAATATGATCATTTATGTTTTATTTTTTAATAATTTCTTTTTAAGTAGATTGAATTTCCATTTGACACATCGTGGAGAAGACGACATCGCTTTCGAAATCGGTCTTCTTTGTTAATTTTTGTTTTGTTTTTGGTTTTGTGTTTAGCTTAACAAGTTGTGAAGTTCTTTCTGTTCTCTTCAAATCGGTCAAATAGAAAAAGAATGTGTTGAACTCTTTCTTGTTTGTAATGGAAGCAAATAAATACGACTGGAAGCAGCGATCGAGCGTTTTCTTTCTGTCTCCATCTGTAGGCCAACGCTCAATGGCGACCAGAAGTTCGTTCCTTAGCTTTTATTATTCTTATATTCAAGAATTACCTCATTTAAATCTAAATTCAAAATTAACTTTAAGCACACAAAGTAAAGGACACGTATTCTTGTTAGACATAGATAAGCTTGTTTTCCAAATGCTGACTTTGGTTAAGTTCTGTTTTGTTTTTTTTTTATTTTTTTTTTTTTAAGGGAAAAACATTTTTATACATAATATTTAGATAGGTTTCTGCTTTGTTTTGCTAAATCATTGTTTTGGCTTCAAAAGAAGCTTCGTGCCAAAGGCGACAAATGGCTAAAGCTAAAATTATTTATACAAATCGGCTAAAAAGCATTATGAATTAGGTTAAACATAAACAATACAATCGCTAAGATAATGGGGCATGATAACAACGAAAATATACTAATAACTTGATACTCGATCCATAATCAGTTTTCATATTTGGATTCACATTATGCCAAATCGATATACATACGTTTGTCTAGTCGTGTTCCGTCCGATAAAAAAAAAAATATTTTTGTGTTTAAATATGTTCTCTCAAATGCTGAATCACAGAATTTTATTCATATTTTTATTCATACTTTTTCATTATACATCACCTAATTACAGACAATCGTTTGTGAGCCTACGTTTCGAAATAAAAATCTATTTGAATTCAAACATGTTTTCAAAATAAGATCCAGAATATATAGCTGCTGATGTTGTAAGTGGGTTTTGCAGTGCGTTTTGTTTGTTTCTATTTTTGTGGAGTTTTAGGAGAGGAGACATCAAACAAACAAGTTAGTCTCTTCATGCCATGTCTTCAGAGAGATGACTATCTTTCGTACATCTCAATGATCTGTTTCGATCATTACGGCATTTAAAAAAGACTTTTCAAATTGGCATTTGGATTTGTTGTCAGAAAATATATATATTATAACGCTTTGAGAACGAGCGCTCGCTCCTCTTCCTATCACTTACTGTCAATTGTTACTGATTTTTATTAATTTTAGCCCATAAAACAAATGACGAATAATAAATGAAGGGCAAACTAAATCAAATGAAATAAATACCATTTTGTTTTTGTATTGACATTTTATTAAAGCATTCATTTAATACAAAAAAAAAAAAGAAAGATAAAATAATAATGAAATTACAAAAAATATCATACGATTACAACTAAAGAAGGTATTAAACGTAGAGATAAAATTAAGCATATACAATTGAATGACCAAATGTGGATTAGGGGATACAACTAAAGATAGTATAAGGACACTGTTTAGACAATTGCAAAATAACCGAAAAGGGCATAAATATTTACGCAGTAATAATACAATAGATTGAACTAACAATTTTGTATGCCTCTTGAGTGAATGTCGGAATAAGTTGTCTCATTGTCTCAGGGCGGTGCGAGTGAGTGGAGTGGTGTATGAGGTGCACATTCGCCCAGGCATAAGGACGTTCACCTTTGGAGCAAGAGTGTAAGGATACAGATATGTACAACTGTTGTGTAATTAAATTTGAGTCATTTCAATGGGGGAGGGGATTCAATGGAAAACAGTTCTTCGATCGAGCGTGTTGAATGATAATTAATACTTGGGCTTTAGACGATCCAAAGACAGAATAAAAAGAATACCATTTCATGTAAGTGGTTGCTGGGATTCAAAATTGTCTCAACAAATCAATCAATAAATTATGCTTGAGTTAAACTTAAGAACTAAACAATGTTTTTCTTAGTTTATGTTTATTCATATCGATAACACAAATGTTTGAAACATTCTTTTTATTTGCACTTGAACATTTTTAATATAAAAATAAACAAATTTAAAAGTTAATAAAAATTTCTTAGGAATATATAAAAAATTGATGTTGTTGCTTACTTCTTTTTTTCAAAGTTGTTATTTATTTTTGCGTTTTTTTTTTTATTCATTTTTCTCTTTTTTTGCATTTTTGGCAGTGTTTAGCATTTACACCATTTTTGTGTTGTTGTTTTTTTTCTTTTCCTTAATAATTTTGAAAAAATTATACTAAAGTTGTAAACTATAATTGTATATAAAAACATTAAAATTATAAATTGCTTTACTTTGGTAAAAAGAATTTGATTTGTTCTGTACTAACTTAACAACTTCCATGTTAAAGAAAACTTTGTTCACTTCTTATGAAATAATGAAATGGCACAGTGGGTTGAAGTAAAAAACGATTCTATCGAATCATACAAAATTAGATTAGACTTTCCAGCAAGTGCTTGCATAGTTGGAATGGAGTCTGATAGTTGTTGGTGCGGGAAGCTTTCCAATACAAAGACACTTAGCGGGAAATGGAGTTTAGGTATTTACTGGTCGAACGATTCCATTTAACAGCCGCATGCTGTTCTTCAATTCGGTCTGACCCACTGTACGAAAAAGTACATCTAAGTTATGTGGAAACAAAAAAACTATGAAATGAAACATGTTGTCACTCTGTTCAATAGACTGAATTGATATTCGCTGCTTTCACTTGCTTGCGCTCCGCGTCTATTCAATCCAGTGTGTGATGATGATGGCACAAATAATGCTTAAACTAGATTCTCCTTTAACCTTTTGTTACAACGGTGTCATGCAGTTTAACTTTAGTTTAATTTCTACACCATTTTTACTTCGGGAACTTACCCGAACGTATTCTCACGCTAGCTATTCTAAATTGTAAGCTTAAGATTTAAGGGTTTTATGAATTTCCCAGAATTTGCACTGTTTCAATTTCTGTGTTATTGTGGTCGGCGATATAAAAGTCACCACCGAACGCTCTGCGGAAGATCTTGTCATATTGGCCCTTGGCAATGCTTACATGTGGCGCTTCATGTGTAACGCCAAGTGGTCGGAGCGAGAGAAACAGCGATCACAGTTGCGACACTTGAATGGCTTGGCCCCGGTGTGCTTGCGATAGTGGCGCGTCAATTCGTCGCTGCGTGCAAATCGCCATTCACAACCTTCCCACGAGCACTTGTAGGGTTTTTCGCCTAAAAGTAAATAAACAAAAAAAAGAAAAGAAAAACAAAAAAAAGAAAAATTTTAATATAGGCTTGAATTTCTCTTAGTATAAATTGATATTATAAAAAGTTGGGCATTAAGTGTGAATAAGTATAGGTGTTGTATTAAAAGTCAGAAATGCCAATTTTCTTATTTATTTTTTCACTTTTTACTATGTTTTTTATGGGTTTACCTTAGAAATGCCATAAAATTCACCCGCTTCTATGTCAAACGTTGGGCTATGCTGGTTTGTAAAGTTTTTTAATTCTAAGCCCATTGCCTGACAATAGAGGTGGGTGAATTTTGTAGTACGGTGTGTATGGTTCGGTATTTGTTCGAAATTTTGTTCGGTCAAGGACGCAAGCATTAGAATTCGTCCTATTATCAATTATTCGACACCGAAATTTTGTTATCCAATGATCTTTTCCCATTGGAAGGAGAAATTCAATAATAAATAGAAATTACTCTCGCCTTCCCAAGGTATATTACGGATAATTCTGACCTGATCTGATAGTTGAAAGGCTAGTTGTAATATGTGTCTATAAAAGCCTTATCGAAACCCATTATATATATTATATTTACTCTATTATGTGTGTCAATGTCGAGTTTTGATACCTATCGTAGTCGTTTTCGAATTTGAATTGCATTTGAACTATGAAATATTTTTGAGTCTTTTTGTTGCCTTTTTTCAGTTACGGTTTTGTGCTGTTCCATTAATACATCAGTTAATAGATTGTGTAATTAATATTAACGTGCACATAAAAAATGTTAAGTTTTTCCAATTTTTGATCTGAGATTTAATTTAATATTCAAAAAATGTCCATTAAAATCGAGTCTCTGAAATTTCAGTCTTTGAATGGTGGTTTGGTTGACCTGCTCCACTGTCGATACAACATATATTCCGAGTATTTCCCTCTTTATTGGATTTATGTTCCTCAAGAATGTTTTCTCTATATATTTAGTATCAAATCAAATTCCACCGTATTCATTATTAATACATTATTGGAATATGGAATATGAAAAAAATAAGGGAAAGTGAAAATAAGGTTAAAATTATGGACTCCCACAAATATTTGATTACAACATTTTTGTTACGATTGCACCGATTAAGTAATTAATCAAAAATACATGTTATTGCCTTTCCGTTTTATGGAGAAATTCATAGCTCCAAAAAATTTTGTCGATTTCGGTTCCTGCCTTCTTAAACCAACGGTCTTTACCTTGCGAATGAAAGTAGGGTAACTGTCGTAACGATCAATTCATACTACTGTTCCGAGTCGATTGAACTACCAACTTCACTAATATATAACATTCCATGGCCTTTGATTTACTCCTCAACTGGGAAGTTATCGAGACATGAAATCCTAAATCCTAGAATGTAAATTTCCATTCTGAATCCGTTAATGGGATATTATCCTACCCTTCCTTTCATGCTGTTCAATTTGAAACACTTGAAACGGTACTAGGCGGAAAATCATTGCAAACCTCCTGCATTTGATATACGATTATATTCAGGAATAAATAAATTTTAATGCGTCCATTAACCATTATCTATGCTTGATGAAATTATTCGACTTTACCCTTTTAGAGCACCGGTCGCTGCGTCAAATTGTTTGATGCGCTCCAGCTTTTGCGTTGTCTTTGTGCTTGTCGCTATGGAGTGGGCGGGGGGACAAGCACTTTAAGATATTTTGTAATTGGTTAAAAGATAATTAAAAAGTTTTTAATAGCTTCCAAAGGCAAAGCGGCAAACGCATCCCTTGCTAAGCAGATGACAAGAAGTAAAAGAATAAATTGATTTCATTTTAGACTTTGTCATGCTGAACTAATAGGAATGAAATTGCAAATTCCTTTTCATCTTCGATTGAAGCAGAACGACAACCGAGAGCAGCATCAGCAGGCGCTTAAAGGAATCGATTGCAGGACTGACACAATAAACGGAGCCGTTTTGAAGTTTGAGATGTAACAAAATGCCTAAACTGATGGAATGAGCAAAAGAGACAACGTAGAGTGGCACACATGTGTGTGTGCAGACATGTTCATAGTGATAAGCGCGATCTTAACTAACACAACGGCCGATAGTTGTTAATTCTTCAGTATTATTTTCATCTTCACGGTATTGCATCAATCAGAGATTGAAACTGCCCGACCGTTTCCTTTCTAATTGAAATGGGGTCAATTTAACTTGATTTTGTAGTCACTTTTTTTCTTCTTTCTTTTTTTTTTTTTTTTTTTTTTGGCAAACCCAATGTATTCACTTGCTTTGGCCTTCCTGCCAACAGCGACTACAAATAGAAATTGAGGAAGCCGGAATGAGGTTAAAACCATAAAGTGGCAGAAAAATATAAAATACAGCGGAAAGAGCAAACAAGTGTAGACGTCGACTTAAATAAGAGCCGAAATTCGGAAGAGTCATAAAATATACCCACAGCAAGTGAAGTCACCAGCAGACACGCACATAAAAATGGCGACAATTCGTAATCGACCCACATTTCCAATGGGTTGCTGTCGGATGTGCTCCGCTGTACTCCTGCTCTCCGCGGCAAAGATGGACATAAGAAGGCAGCAGCGCTCATTCCATCCGAAAAAGCTGATGTAGCAGCACATTTCCTAGGACGCAGGCACAGTGTACTAATCATGCTCGTTGTGACACAGCAACCGAAATGTGTCTATGCAGGTTGTTCTGCACGATTTTACACAAGAGTAGTTTTTGCTTGGTTTTGAGAAGAAAACTGGAATGTGATTTATGGCTTCAATCTCGGATAAGATCACTGGAGACGCAGTGGTGCATCCGCAGTACGTTGGCCAATATTTGTGAGGTTGATTTGCGTGTATGAAAGACACGACGAGCTATTCTTACTTTCTCCTATGAAAGTACTGGAGGCATTTCGAACTATGTGTAATGTACTGTCCCCTTGGCCAAATTGTTGTTAACATTACAAAAGTTGTTTCCTTTGTTTTATTGCTTTGTTAAATCGTCTTCAAGAGGTTGCATGACTTCCTGTGAAGAACTTATATAATTTTACCATTTAGCCTGTGAGCAAATGGACCAATATTATACCTATATTAATAATAAAGATGTGTAACAATCAACTGTGCACATTAAATCTTCAGTAATCTTCTAGGCGGAGTGTACGCAATGCTCAATAACAATACTCCATATTACTGTTTGTTATTCCGTCCGTACATTTCTCTGAATGAGATTTCGTAAACGGCCTTAAGCAGTCAATAATCATTGAAATTTCGTGCGTAGATTCAATATTTCCATGACAAAGGGGCAACGCAGCAAAAGCAACAATTTTTGATGACTATTGTCGTGTTCAATCGAAAATAAGAGAAAGATAACTTTAGCTTATCGACTTCGAAAAGGATAGACTTCGGGAAAGTTTTGAATGCAAATAAACAAATATTGCTTACAGCCCCTTCAACGGTTGTGAATTGACTGCGAGGGTGTTTACAAATAAACACCTCGAAGCTTAAGAAATTCGGATCAGTAGAATTAGACTAAATACATAATTAATTTAAACTACTTTGCTTAACTTAATTGAGTTCCATTGAAAGTTATTAAATACACAATTTTAAATTTTTCTGGTTGTCTGTTTGATAAGAGATGTTGACAGACGAGTCAAAACAAAAGTGTGTGTTAAAAAAAAAAACAAAAAAGGAAAAGAAGTCCTGAAAGAAAGTATGTACACAAATCAGCAAATTCCATGTTGAACAGCAGAGAATGCCTTGACTGTGTAATGCCTAGATTCTGAGCATGTGCCGCAGATGTTGTTGGATGATATTAGCGGGAATATTAGGTTGGAAAGACTGGAGGAGAAATCATTGTATCGACTGCCGTACACTGGTTTGTTACCGCAACCAGTTATGACAGTACTGAAGTGTTGTGTAAGAGAAATCCAACATATATTTTCGGAAGCCAAAGAAATGAAAAGACATGCTCTCTAGCCGAAAAACAGTTTTGTCAATATTGTCTCTCGAAATCATATCAACAGCGGAAAGAAGGAAAATAATAATATAAACTCAATAAACTCAAAATATCACTTAGGAAAACAGCTATTGCGCATTAAAAGCCCAAAAAGCTATGACGGGCGGGCCGTCAGAAACGCAAATGTTTTCCATTCTCCTCGAATATCAATCTGTGGTTGGTTGCGCCTCGCGCGCACATTTGCACGAGAAATTCTTATAAATGCAAAAGCAACAATTTTTTATGACTATTGTCATTTAATTTGTTTACAGTGCTCGATTTTGTAAATTCATCTCATTTTTAAACGATTTTTAAAATGTATAAAAGTATGCAACGAAGAATTTATCTCAAATTTTGCACTGCAAATAGAATTTTGTGTGTCAAACTGCTGAAGATATAACAGAAGGCTTACCATGAACTGTCTTTATCAAAAACACGTGCATATGAATGGTACAATGAATTCAAAAGCAGCCGAGATGTTGTGGAAAGTTTACCTCACTCTGGTCGGCTAACAACGTTCTCAAGAGAAGTTAACGTCAATAAAGTGAAGGCAATGGTGACTGAAAATCGTCCCTTACGTTTGACAGATGGCCGCTGAACTTTGTGTGCCTCACAAAACAATTCGTTCAACACAATTATTTGGGCTTGAAACTCGCTGTTGCTTGAGTAGTTACGAAAAACTTGAATTTTCTTCAAAAACTTAATATCGCAAAAGTAAAGACATGCTGAAACGAACCAATACTGAACCCCTATACTGATAACAAGCATTGCAACTGGTTGTAAGACTTAGAATTACGAGTTTGAGTTTGTAGTCAGGTCGTCTTCCCACCAGGTCAAAACCGAAAAACCACATCAAATTCGATCAAAATATCAAAAAATTTGATTACCGCGGTCTGGTACCCTCAGAGTTCTTGTCAGAAGGTCAGATGGTAAATAGGCAAATTCGTCGAGAAAAATTATAATTTAACGAATTTCTGTCGAAAAACTGAACAAATATCATCGAACAACCACCGTATTCGCTTTATATAGCTTCAGCTGGCTTTTTTCTCTTTGCAAAACTCAAATTTACCGCTTCGAGGCTTCCGTTTTGAGGCTTAAAAGGCTTAAAAGATATTTCGAGCTAAGAACTGAAGTCCTTTCCAGAAAATGCGTTTGGAAAATGTTTTGATGAACACATTATTCGTCGACATAAGTGTATTATTTATGGTATGGTTTTGTATTCATTGGAATGAATAACAAATATTTTGTGTTTTATTGACCAATTTCCGCGGTACTTGTTTGACAGAATATACTTATTACGGGCGATGTCTTTTTTAATCTTTGGCATACACAGATAAATCTGAGAGACATCCTTTTTTCATACACCACCTTTTGTAAATTGAGCATTGATTCAAATATACATACATATACGTTTATACAAATTCCTCCGGTTGGATTTTCTTTTTAAGCGCATGATATTTATTTTTATAAATAAGAAATAATCGAAAATGTTTGTTCATAAGAACTAACAGCAACCTTTTAGGTTCAATTAATTCGTTTTATTAAACTACTGTGCAATTTTGGATGCATTTTGAGTCTGTTTCAGATGACATCTCTAGATTTAAACAAGCAATTTAGCAAATTTCCGGTAACTCGCGAAGAAAATTAAACTGTTACATCCATTTTTATCTAGGGTACCAAATTTAAACTAGAAACACGCAAACGCATTCAAAATTAATGTTGCATTAAGAGGTGTTCTAAGTGAAGGGGACCATATTTGGGAATGTTTTCACTTGTAGATTGACGTTGTATGTTTGCCTCTTCCGGTTATATTTCTCCATTATGTGCCGATTCTAATTGTTTCAATTGCATTTTGAATGAAAAGTTTTCATGTTTTCTGTGCTTTCTTTTCAGGGAATTAAACAATCTATTTGGTTAGGAAAAACTACAACAAAATTCAAAATGTTTGAAGTTAAAATGCATACGGGTATTTTTGAAATTATCTAAATTGTTTTCTAGATGTATAAGGAAATAGTAAAAAAATTAAGCTTGTGAAACAATAATTTTTTTTTTAAGTAAGCGCGATTTTTGGAAATACAGTTGAATAAAATATTAAATTTTTTTAATTGTTAGCGTATTTAATGCATTTGGAAATTTGTTGAATACATTGAAATCCTAAATTCTAAATTCTGCTATTAAAAAACACCACATTTTTATAACATTAGTATTGTAAAGTTGTATAATCTATTTGTTATTGAATTGTGGAGAAGGTATGTTGTTGTAATATTGTAATTTAATCAAATCGGCCTTAAGGTTTAAAATTACAATCCTGAATAAATAAATTAAATTAAGTTAAATAAAACGAAAGGATTCATTTGCTTACACACCCCTCCTTGATGTTTTAAAACAAACCAAATCATCAACAAATTGTATTCGCCTGAATCATTTATTTGATCTGATATGAAAGTAATTTTAAGTCGACTAAAAACATTAATGAAGTGGTGAAGGGAATTTAGTTTGACATTATTCTTGGAAAGAATTAGAGAACGTCTAATTAGTTTATTAAAGACGCAATTTCCTTCATAAACGCACAGAATATTTTAAGGCTAATTGAAACCTTAATGACGTGGTGAAGAGGATTTATCTTGACACATATTAAAAATAAACTC
>JAHXMU010000225.1:0-63022 GCA_019455685.1 Philornis downsi
ACAGATTTTCATTTCTCTCTATCTATCCCTCTCTCTTACTTCTTGGTCCACTTGCGAAGATAACACGATCATTTTCATCGGCCGCTACACGATTATCAAACGATATGGGTGTATTATCTGGAACTTTGGTAGGTTTTCTAGTAACCGGTATGTCGAGACCATTATGTTTCTTGCCAGGCACAGCATGTCTGCAAAGAGAAGTTGATTTTATATTTCCACAAATCTGTTTCATAAGCCTGGCAAGGCGCTTGCAAACTTACTTTATGTAAACGTACTGAAATGTCTGATGTTGCTGAACATCTGCTGAGCTCTTGGGAACCTGCCTAAAATAGGGATTACGTTTGCGCACAATGTGCTCATCGGTAGAAGCATCACGCCTCACACGACGATGAAACTTTTTGCGTTTCTTCAGAAGTTGATCTTTGGAAGGCGCATCATCATCAGTGTCCTCATTCATTTCTTCCAGGAGTGGCACTAGCTTGATGTGTGACTTTCTTGGTTTCCCGTTGTCATCGGCCACCATAATTGGTTTTTCAGGCAAAAAATCAAAATAGATTTTTTCCGTTTTCTCGGCAAATTCTTCAGGTTCTTCTAAATCGGGTTGGGGCGTAGTAGTTCTGTGACGTCGACGATGGGTAATGTCTTTATATTTACGCTGTGGTTTGGTGTCATTTTTTGAGGGGACTAGAAAATTGAAATTTGTGAGTTTTTTTTTTTCAATGCTCTAGGAGTAACGAGTATGGGTTTGAAGATGATAGTACAGAATTTGCAAAAAAAGGGATAAGTTACTGATGCTCTTTAGAGAAATATGTCAGGAAATGAAAATTCTTAGTAGCAGGAAATAGGAATTTTCAGCGATTTACAATTTTGTGCGTTAGAGCCAGGATCCATTTCAATCCCTGAATTCATTTTATACAATTTATATTTGCGTATAAAATTCGAAGGTGATGTGGAGGTTATTCCACGCATCTCGCTGTCATCTGTGTTTAGCTTCGAAGTGTAAATATAGTAAAATTTCATCAACAGATTGACAAAAATGTGAATTGGAGTGCGTTTCATTTGAAAGGAATTTAGAAACCTTTCAAACCAGGACTAGATGATATCCGGGACAGTTCAGTTATTATAGAAATATCCCAAGATTACGTCTAAATACTATACCAGTAGCAAGAAATTAATATCAATGCCCAAATAATATAAACAGAAAAATACTAGACTATGGCAGAAATGCTTCTAGAAAGGCCAGGAGATCTAGAATACAGAAAATTGCAAGATTGATGCGAACGCCGAATGTTTAAATAAAAGAGAAAGAGTAAATTATATATTACGAGCAGTGATGGAAATCGCGCCAGTTATGAATAAAGCCATAGATAGTCCCGACATCAAATCAACAAACGAAATTAGAACAGTAATATCACGCCTTAACAACGACGAGGCTGCCGACATCACTGGCCGCCGAGCTTTTGAAGACTGCTCCTAAACAGATTTGGGCTAAAGGAATGCATGTCCTTTGTTTAAAAGACAGTGATTCCAAAAGTGTATACCAACCACTTTGCTGGCACTCATCCGACATTTGATTACTTCAAACTAGACAAACTTTTGCATCACTTCTTTTCAGTCTATATAATGTAATTTGATTTTAAAACGAAATATTTTGCAAACAAAAAGCAAATGGTAAAACCTATAAATTTGCAAATAACACTAAAAGTAAAGTTGTTTAATTTGCTCAATGTAAGATATTATCATATATCCAGTTTGTTTTATAAAAAAAGTGACTTAAATTTGAACTCCACTTTGGATAAAATTTTTTAAACTCACGCAGAGCTACAGAAAAATTGCTTGCATTTAATCGCTTCCCTATTTTGTGAAGATCAAAATAACTTAATTTTAAGTTCCATGGAAAAAATTTCATTGTCCTGTTTTTTCTAATGAAGGAATTTCTGATAGAAGTTTGGAAACATTATTTGAAATTAGATTACCTGAAAATGGGCAGAAAGATCTAATTGAGCCACTTTACACAACGTACGAAGCTCCTAATAGAGCATTGGTTTACCTTGAAATATCTTCAAGAAACCTAAGAAGATGATAGTGAGATAAGTTGAAGATGATAGTGAGATAAGTTGAAGTAAACATATCCCATCTTTAACAAAATTCACATAAAACTACATCATTTACTATATCGAACAAACAGTCTACATGCTTTGGATGTTGCGTAAAAGCTGACAACTATCAATTCGAAATGCTTATTGATGTCACGTAACTTGATATCGCCAATAAAATACATGATTTTAAATTTTTCTATATTTTACTATTCTAGTTGAAGATCATTTTATTGTTATTATTAAATGACAAATTTAATATAATTTTGTTATTAGAGAATTATTAAATTATTGCGATTTTCTGAGAAAAAAAAATCAAAGGACGTCTTTTCCAAGGATATAACAAAAAAAATATGTTTTGTTCCTTAAAAAGTAGCTTTACCTATTTATTAGATATTTTTGGCATGAAAAATCAGATGTTGAATAGAACAAAATTGCGTACTATGGAAAATTTCACCAAGTGTTTGGATGATCTATATGGCCATATCTGTTGACACTTCACCACCAGGAAGCTATAAAAAAAATCGGACAACATTGCATTGGACTCATAACGCATGTGCACGCTGCAGGAGGTACAATAGGAAATATTACGTTAGCCTGCAACATAATGCTGCACGTGTGTACTGCTGAGTTTCAAGAAAATGATTATAAGTCCGACCTTTTCGTCAAATAAAGAAAACGAAAAATTACGCAAGAAAAGAAGACATTGTTTTCTTTCAAGTGGGTGTTAAAGAATAAAGAGAAATTCCTATCATTAGAATTATCGTGTATTTTGCCTTAGACAGTTCATCTGCAGTAGCAGGCGGATTAAATAATTATTTCACTAACATTTTTTCGATTACTTGTTTCTTCAGGGAACTATGTTTATGTCAAGAAATGTAGACAGATAATATTTCGCCCGAATTTTGATATATTTTCGTGAAAACACATCATATTCAATTCCAAAACAAAACGTCTTTTTCATTTGACATCTAATTAAGTCACAACAGTTTCACTATTCACTATTAACAGCTTTCACTCACAGTCAGTCGACATCATTTCAGTGCAAGAATAATACATAATATTTCCATTCCACTGCGCAACTCAGCGACTCAGTACTCACCATAATTTTCATCAACGAAATCCTCTTTATACATGATAATCGGATGGTCTTCCTCCAGCATTCCATTAACGACTTTCACATGATGTATCTGTTGGGTGTAATGGGTGGGCCAATGTGATGTATTCGATTTCATGGTTTGTGTTGTTGTTTTTGATCACATTGTTGTAATTGTTGTGCCATAGAATGAGCAAGTAAAGTTCACATTAAGTTTTAATTCCATCCATTAGTAATGCGTCCTACTTACCTCGAGATTGTCGACATCTCTGAATTCCTCATCGACATTGAAATGCGGAGGCAACAATTCATCGTTTGGGCCGGGTCGACATGTTGCCTGCTGGGCGCCTAGGGTGAGCAGCAGGAGTAGGGCAAATAAACATCCGGAAAATGAAAAACATTTCCTGCCTGGCCGGATATCACAAATGGCACTAACAACATCTGTTGTTGTTCGACAATTTCGTCTATGACTCGCGGTTGTTGCCTTCATTCTCGATGACTTTTCTAGGATTCTCTCTCCCTTTTCTTTGCAGACAATGCCTTTGTTCGGTTATAGATTTGTAGGAGCGTTTAAACTTTAAACTTTTCACCCTCCCAAGACAAAATGTTGTATTTTTTTAGCAGAATGAAAAAAAATATTACGATGTTTTAACTATGTTTGTGTTGGCAACACACGTATTAACTTTTAGCAAATTGTCAGCTAACTTTCTTTTCGATGTTGTTGCTACCGTTGCTGCAATGAAAAAAACAGAGAAGAATTTGTGAAGAAAAACTTTAGTCTTGTGGCTAACAAAAGAACACAATTGCACAAAGCTGAGGAGAAAACTAAAGAAAGAGCTTCAACCACAACATGAAGAAAATATCGTTTTCTGTCCATAACTTTTTCTTTCTCTGATATACGAGGACGGTACCAAAACTAGCCTACCTGTCGTACAGAGGTATAGATGATGGTGTCAGTAGTTTGGAGAAACAAAAAAATTTTGGTGAAGGTGGCAACCTTATAAAACATATACCTCAAGTTTCAGTGTGCCACGTTGTTTAGTATTTTTATTTGAACCACACAAAACAAACGAGCTCAGTGAATTTGTAAGCATGGAAAAAATTGGTCACCATTGCGACCTTTCCCATTTGAAAGGTCTCAAAATCCAACCAATATTAAAACCGAGCTAGATTCTACTCTGAGGGAGCCTGCTCTTTGATCTACAACTGTAAAATATTAGATAGCAGAGTTTAAACGAGGCCGTACGAGCTGCCAAGACGAACACTGTAGTGGTCGACCAATTAAGGTGTCCACGCCCCAGACACGATCAAGAAAATTTTCAAAATGGTTTTGGATGATCGACGGCTGAAGGTGCGTCAGCTAGCTAGAAACTAGAAACAACAGGCATTTCGAAAAGTGCTATACGTCGTATATTGCCCGAAGATTTGAAGATGCGAAAGCTATGAGCAAGATGGGTGCCGCGCTTGCTTTTAATAGAGCAAAAACAGAATTGTAAAAAGGCTTCGGTAGAGTGTTTGGCGATGTCCCACCGCAGTAAAGCCGAATTTTTGCGTTAATTTATAACCATGGATGAGACTTCACACCTGAGACAAAGGAACAGCAATGGAAGAATCGTGTTCGAAAAAGGCGAAGATGATTCCAACTGCAGGCAAGGTCGTGGTGTCTGATTTTTGGGATGCGCATGAAATTATATTTATTGATTATCTTCAGAAACGGAAAATCACCAGCGGCTTATATTATAATAATTTATTGCACCGTCTGGGTGATGAAATTGTGAAAGAGGCTGTTTTTTGTATTGTTTCATCAAGACAATGCTCCAGTTCACACATCCACTATTGCAATGCCCAAAATTAATGAACTAAAGTTCGAATTGCTTCATCACGCACTTTATTATTAGATTTAGTTCCCTCGAACTATTTTCTAATTCCAAACTAGAAAAAATTGCTCAGTAGTAAAACGTTTGCCAACAATGAAGAGCTGGAGTCTATGGTTGATGGTTATTTTAAGGAGTTTGACAGTTCTTACTATAAATAGGATGTGGAATCTATTGAATAGGATATGGAAAAAGTGTAACGAGGTAAGAGAAGATTATGTTCAAAAATAAAGAAAATTTTTCCCAACTTTCTTGTGTCTTCTTTGTTAGGTCGGTTACTTTTGGGACCATCTTCGTATATTAACAGACAATGAGGAATTTGTATTGAGATTGAAAGTCGTTTTTTTTTTTTTTTTTTTTTTTAAAAAAAAAAAAGGGGGTATTTTTTAATTGTTTTTCTGAGGAAATTTATTTATAGGGTGATTATTTAAGATTTAAAATTTTCAGGTTGGCAGCACTGGTTGGTAATGGCGTCCAAACGTCATATGTCAAAGTGAAAAGTGTACAGTATACTCTGCCATTTCATCATGGAATGGCTAACAATCGAGCAACGATTGGAAATTGTTGAAATTTATTATCAAAATTCGTGCTCTGTGACAAATGTTCATCGTTTGATACGACCATTTTATGGTCGTCGTAATAGCGTAGAATGCGTACCGAAGAAAATATTGCAGCCGTAGCGACCAGCATTAATGACGATCGTGAAATGTCAATTCGTCGCCGTTCTCAGCAATAGGGCATGTGTTACTCAACCGCAATTTAATTTAATTTTTTTTTGTCCCAATTGGCTGAGTTGAACTTGGTTGACATGTGGTTTTATTAGGACGATGCAACATGCCACACTGCTCGTGAAACGATATATATGTTGAGGGACGAATTTGGTGAGAAGCTTATCTCCCGATTTGGCCCTGTGAGTTGGCCCCCAAGATCTTGCGATTAAACGTCTCTTGATTATTTCTTGTGGGGTTATGTCAAGTCGTTAGTCTATGTGGGCAAGCCGAACACTTTCGGAGCCTTACAGGATAACATAACACGCATTCTTCGTGGAATACAGGTCGAAATCCTCGAAAAAGTGACAAAAAATTGGACTTTCCGAATGGACATTTTGAGACGGAGCCGCCGACAACGTTTACATGAAATTATTTTTAAAAATTAAATGGCAAAGACCAATTTATCGAGTCCAGTAAAATATTTTAATATATAATGCAAATTTTAGTGTTTTATTCGATTTTTAAAAAAATTTATGATTAAAAAATCGCCCTTTATAAAGCTATGATTTCGATGAAACTTTTATTTCATCATAATGCCAGGATTTTGCCGCTGTGTACTAAATACAATATTATTTAAATAACCGTCTCTGGACTGGTTGCAACAGTAGATTCTAGTGGGGTTCCTCCAGCGTTATTTTCATTTTTCATTTTCTTCTTCAGTTATTTCTCATTTTCATTCCCTTTTTTCCGGACACAATCATATCTGGGTTCTCCAAGCCCCATATGCGACAATTTTGCTTCTTGACGAAACAATCGGGTGAAAAATGAACTTTATCGCTGAAGAAAATTTTGTTCAATTGAAAGCCTATATTTGAATCACTACTTTTGTAGTATATTTTAACTATTTTGGCGCGTTTTTCGGCTGTTAAACAATCCATATTCGTAAGTGGTGAATAACACTTGAAATGATAGGTATTAAACATCTGACAGCCTTGCAAGACGAGCGGTTTTAAAACCACTAAATGTGGAACCTTATATATGTGAAAACCAGCAAAATTGTATTTTTTTTTTTATTATTTTCATAATTTTCATTTCAAAAGTTTACAAATGTATTATTGAACATATTATACAGGGTAGGCCATAAGGGTGCTGGCGGTTTAAATACTCAATTAAAAAAAAACTACGAAACATAAAAAAATATATTTGTATTTTTAAAAAGTGGAAGCATGGGAATTTTTAAGACTTAAAAATAATGTTGTCCAAATGGCTTCCCTCGGCTGCTTGACACTCTTGGAACCGAAGTCGCAAATTTTGGAAAACTCGTTGAAAAATTGTTCTCGGTATTTTCTTACTTTCCTGAATAATGTTGCTCTTCAACTGCTCCAAATTGGTCGGATTATTCTCGTAGACTACCGATTTGAGGTAGCCCCATAGAAAATAATCGCATGGAGAGAGATCGGGGCTACGTGGGGGCCGTTCAATATCCCCCCTTTTCGAAATGAGTTTTCCAGGAAAAACATTCTTCAGCAGTTCTATGGATACCCTAGCCGTATGACATGTGGCCCCATCCTGTTGAAACCACATCCTCGAGGTATTGCCTTGAAGTTCTTGCAAAGCTGGCACCAAAAAGTCTGCTAGCATGTTGCAATAATTGTTCGCTCTAACCGTCATCGCATGCCCTCTTTCGTCCTCAAAAAAAGTATAGTCCAATAATACCGGTTGACGTTATCCCAGCCCACACGATAAGCGTAGGGCTGTGAAGTGGACGTTCATGCAAGCGTCGGGGATTAGTCTCGGACCAGAACCGACAGTCTTGCTTGTTCACACGGCCATTAAGGTGAAAATTGGCCTCATCACTAAAAATCACGTTGTTGAAATTGTTGAACCGCTCTAGCATCAAATTTACAAAGTTAAGTCGGTTATTGGCATCATCGGGTTTTAATTCTTGGACTATCTGAATCTAATAAGCCTTCAAATGCAAATCACGTTTCAAAATTCGTCGTAAAGTTGTTCTTTTGACATCCAAAGACTGACTTCTCTTACGTGTTGACTGAAACACGAACACGCTCCACAATGTCGGCTGATCTTGCAGAAACTGGGCGACCACGAACCGTAATTGGTACTGTTGAGCCGGTTGTTTCGAACATTCTGATCCATTTTCGTATCACATTGGCGCTTGGAACTTCACTTAAATCGTATAAACCGTGTTCATGCCGATACGAACGTCGTGCAGTAATCACTGATTTATTGTTTTCGTAATACGCTCGGACACAAAATGCACGCTGCACTCCCGTGTACGGCTCCATGGCGACTAAATTTCCAGGAAGCGGCGCAGCGAACAACAAATCCCCCTGCCACCCCGCGCCGAGCGTTACCGAGAAATTGAAGAATTAAATCGCCAACACTCATATGGCCCACCCTGTATTATAAAAATATGAGTCATTCCGATTTCAGTATTGGAAACCAACAAAAAAAAAAGCTTGGCGTTGCCATTTAAGAGAATTTTCCTCGCGAAAGAAACATAGTACTGCCTAGTAGAAAGATTAAGCTTCAAAACTTTATAATCATTTTTGTTATATGAAATTTCGCGGCGGAAAACCAGCCTTTAGTAAAAAGTTGTCTCAACATCCACATTTATTGATATTTTCAAAATTTTTGTTGACCTTACTGATGACGTTGAAACTTTCAAACGCATAAAAAAAACAATTGGACAACTTTTGACTATGAACTTCTGACTTGTTTTCCCCGAAAACAATTCATTATGCATGGCATGTTTTTGGAAGACAATCCTCAATTAGTTGGGTTTTTTCACCATGCAATCCTTGATATTAACATTATTCGCTGCTGTGCAATGTAGATGAATGAAGACGAAGTAAAATAAAAATATTAATGGATGAATAAATAATGAATCTATGTTCAATAAATAAAGCAAACAAGTTTTAAGCTTTGACTGAAATTCTCAATTTTTAACATTTCCATTGTGACCGTTATGCAGTAGCAGGGAAACATTTTTGCTCTTTCTCTTCCGTGCACGTTATTTTTCCTACTAATTTACTTAAGCAATTGATTGTTAACTTTTCATGTTTTCACGACCGGGTCAATGGTAGAGGTTTGCTTCCTGTGGCATCGTTTCCTGTTTGGTTTGGGTAAACATCATGGTATTGAGCAAGGAACTTCATTAGGACTTGACTGTTTATTTAGTTTTTAATTAAAAAATCATAGATTTTATTGTTGCTTTTGCGTCGTTTAAATTGGCAGATACAAGCATGTTTTTGGTTTTGTTGTAGTTTCCAACTCGTAATCAATGGGAATCTTTCTAATTACTGGCCCCGGCTATAATTAAGAACTCTGCAGAGTGTACAAAAAGTTTCAGAAAAACCACGCAGGAGTTTAAATAAGAGATGGCGAAGAATTTTAATTCACACGAACAGCATCAACTTTGTGCTAAAAAGTATTGTTTGTACATACAAAGTAATTAGATTTGAGTTTTCTATGCTTGCTGCAGAGAAAATTTTGGTGTATACAGGGTTATCCATTTTTCGGTTTCAAACGTAACGATAAATAAAGCACACATAAAGCTATGATTTCGATGAAACTTTTATTTCATTACAATGCTTGACATTATGCATGAAATACAATTCATTTCAGTTAAATGCCCGCCTCTGGATTGGTTTCAGCAGTGAATCCTTTTAAGTTAGTTCTCGACCACATTTTCGCACATTTCGGGCGATATATCGGCGACAACTTGACGAATATTGGTTTTCAAATACTCCAACATTTGTGAATTATCTGCGTAAACACGGTCTTTGACATAATCCCACAAAAAAGCCTAACGGCGTCAAATCGCATGAACTTTGTTGGGTCGTTGACGTCGCCAAAACGTGACATTACGCTTTCTGGAAACTTCCCATGCAATAAAGCCAAAATGGGCTGTGTAGTGCGGCTCGCGTCACCGTCTTGCTGAAACCGCATAACTGCCAGTTAATAATTTTCAATCGCAGGCCAGAAAGGTGGGTTATAATGTGGCCATAGCACTCTGAATTGAAACTCGCCATTATCCGCCACATTTTCACTAACAGCAGTGATATTTTCGGCAATGCGTACACCAAATCAAATCAAATTTCTTTCTAATCTTACAAATTACGACCGTAAACACCCTGTAATTCGCGAAAAGTGCCCACGTTTGAATCACCATTTTTGTAGTATGTTTTATTTACTTTTACGTATTGTTCGGCTGCTAAATGATTCATATTCGTAAATGGCAAACCCTTTACCAAATAAATAACACTCCAGATGACAGGTATTTAACAGACGACAGCCTTGCCAGACCAGCGGCTTTGTAGTTCAAAATGAAGGTTCAAGCTAGTGGATATTGCAGACACAAAATACATTTGAAAAAAAATCTTATGGATTAGGAAGGAAACGGCTGCGAAATTTGCTATTTTTCTTGAGTATACTGGAGGAAGCACAAGAATGGTAGTTACAGTCGTATCAACTTACAAGAGGTGAAATGATACTCTCTGAAGCCGATACTGTTATCGAAATTTGATTCTCTAAGGTGGCGCATAAGTAACGCTAAGATTTGTTCAGTGAATACATTTTTTTCTTAAGTCTTTTTTTTCGTCTCTTTACAGAATTAACTAAATAGCTTTTGGGAAATTTAGGATGGAAAGGCTCAGCACAGAACAAAGTGATCTTCCGCGTGCTGGAAGACCTCGTGCAATTCGAAATGAAGTGAGCATTGCTTGAGTGCAAGCAAGTATTGAGGAAAACCCCGAAATGTCCACCAGTCGACGTTTTCAGCAGCTAGATATGTCTAGGCGGTTTTTGCAAAGAATTTTACATATTTTACGTCTTTTCCCCATATAAGATTCAATTGGTTCACGATTTAAAACCAAATAATGCACAAGAACGCATTCAATATAGTCGCCGTTAACGTTACATATCCGCAACCCTTCATATGTAATCCGATCATATTGCGTTCATTTATTAACTTGGCAGCTCTATTTGTTACGTTGCATGTATGAAGGTTCGTTACTATTTTTGTAAGCCTCTGCCGTCAAATATACTTCAAATGGAGGTACCAACAGATTTAGTTCCTATGGGATTTATCGATGCTAAAATGATACAACGCCCAAAAAATTTAGGTTGAAGCAGTTGAACAGTTGAACAATTTTAGTTGAAGAACTTCAAATAAGTTTCAAAAATTGATTCTCTTACAATGGCTTTGACAATTAGCGTGGACAAAATGAAGATTTTGTTTGGACGACAATAAGTTCTGAAGATTTTATCATATCTTCCGATAAGCCCAGAGGAACCAATGCATGGAAGTCGAGCCAAACAAAAAAGTGTACGACTTTAAACGAGGTCTTTTAAAAATTCAAAACATTTCCAATATTAATGTTTGAGTTACAGTCTACTTGCGCCCTATAAATCATGAATTATCAACACGTATTAAATGTTTTTGCTGAATCATGGACGAAAAATATTTCTTCGCCAAAAGAATTGGACTTTTGAGATCCGCATCCTTTTGTCGAATGATTCCAATTGAATGATTCACGTCGAGTGACTCGAACGGGTGGCCAAAGAGGTTCACTGCAGAAGATGTGGTCAACAAAATTCATGACCTGGTTAAAGAAGATCGCTGGTAGAAGATTACAAAAATCACTGAAATACTAAATATCTCTATTGGCACCTTATTTAGAGTTAATATTTGCTTACAGGAAAAACTTTCAGCGAGGTAAAAGATAACTTATTATATTTCGGAAATATGGTGGAAATTTTGGAAAAATATAGAGAAAGATGAATTTAGTTAGTAAATTTAAAATGGATAAAACATTAAAAATACAAATTTTTCTAGAGGTGGAATAATTCCTCGAACGTTTAAGTTTATTTTTGGAGAGACCGATGTCTAATTTTTGACCATCGCCGTCAAGAACGCCCACTTTTACGAAAAGTTGGAATTTTTTCAATATTTTTCAATAGGCACGCCCACAATTACGGAGGTCTCGAAAGAATGAATAAATTTGGATGGTCCTTTACGGTAACAATTAACTATCATCGTAAATTAATTTTAGTTAGCAAAAAAAATAGTAAAATTTTTGAAGAAGAAGTAATGAAATATCCCCACTTAGAGGTAGATAATTTAATATGGGCAAGTTTTCAATTTCAAGCTTAATCTGCCATCATACCATGACTTGTAATATTTATTTCTCAGATTTGCCTGTACTTGATCGGTAACCTTCCTCAAAAACAAAATATGAGCTGCTTTTTAACTAGCCCTTTCATACTCGTGGACATTCTTCATATATAAAGTATGGTAAAAAAAAGTTCCTTAATTTTCTAATAGATGGTTTTACAGATTTCTAAAGCCTCTTGCATTGTAGGAGTATCCCCACTTAAAGGTAGGTAACTTAATATGGGCAAGTTTTCAATTTCAAGCTTAATCTGCTTATGACTGTGAGATATTATTGTGCTCAAATTCAGCTCCCTGATTACGCGGTTCGACCTTCATTGCGTCTTTAACGCGTCCCAATTAATAACATATATTTTTTGATAGATCTCATACCTCCCTAGAGAAGTATGTGTGTGACTGTCAGAGAAGTTGTTCTAAATTGGATGGAAAATTTAGTATAACTTCGATGGGCAAAAATTACAAAAAAAAAAAAAAAAAATCCTAAAAATTCACATTTGCCTTAAGATAAGGACATTTTAGATATTGGTATGCCTTTTTTTTAGATTTTTAAATCTATTATACCCTCTACCATTGCAGGTGTACCCATTTTGTCATTCTTTTTGAAACAACTAGAAATGCTCCTCTGAAATCCCTGTAAATTTTGTATACTTCAGATCGGAATAAAGGTCTATTTTGATTTGAATAAGTCTGCCCGTCCATCTGCGGGTCTGTTATATATGGACAAAAGTCGCACCGCTTATTGAAGAAGGCCGAAATTTGGGTTAAGTATGCATTATATTTATATACATGATAATTTTAGAATTGTGTGAAATTGCCACAATAAGAAAAATCTTTCCGATAAAAATTATACTGAACCTCTTAAAAACTGGCGTTTTTAAAGATTTTTCAAAAATGTCTAGTTTTTTTATTTGTTAAACAAAAGCCATGTATGGCGATAATGAAGAAATGCTGGAAAGAGTCGTTTCCTATTCCTCTATTTTTTACAAGAATGGCCCAAATTGTGAGTGAGATTATTGGAAATTTCTTAAAAAAAAAAAAATAATTAAAATAACACCGAGAAGATGTGCTGAGCTTATATAAAAAACATGATAAAAGACGTTCCTAATACGGCTGCAAGCTTACTAGTCCGCATGCAGTAAGATTGAGGGTTGCGACTAAAGACGTCTGCGGTAGCTGTGAGGATGGAGAGGAGGAGGAGTCAACAGAACATCTTCTCTGCAAATGCCTCGCCCTGGCAAACAGTCGGAGATCAACACTGGGCTCTTATTTTTCTTTGGGACCTTGGAGATCTGGATCGTCCGCCTTAGAAGCTTCTTGAGGCACTCAGGATGATTCAATGGGGGAAACTAGGGACATCCTTATCTCTAGTATCCTTGGTATCATAATGGACTATACAGTTTAAGTGAGTCTGTCTATTCAGACTGTCACACTGACCTAACCTAACCTACTAGTCCGCAGGCGCTATAAGTAGGTGAAATCGTTTCATAAACATATGAAATCATTTTATATGGAAACTGAACTCAATACGACTGCAAGCTTACTAGTCTGCAAGTGGTACAAATAGGTGAAATCGTGCCGGTGGGAAACTCATATAAAGACTGAATTCACCATTGACATAAAAAGCATTTCAGTGGTTCTTTTGAAAAGTGTGTCACTTATTCAGTAATTGCAAGCTATATTTGGTTGCAGTCAAAAGATAAAATCACAGCCCACTGTGGGCATGGTTCGATATATTAGGTGTCAGAAAATGGTGGTTTGGACGCGCCCACTTATTTGGCGATAAGCGTGAAACGCATTCAATTGCAGTGGGTATATTAGCTTATCTGACTTTGTTTATGCCCACTTGGTTTAGTATTTGGTGACTTTTTTTATTTGTTTGATTTGGTGTTTATTATATAGACTCGTACTTTAGCTATTTTTCTAATTCCTTATTTTTCAAATATTATTTTGCCGTCCTGTGAAAAATAATTTAGTTAATCCTCGATCTGACGCTTCGTTTCCAACATATTTAATTTTGCCAACTTTGGCTGTAACACAATTTCACATCTGTTTAATTGATTTTTAACGCACGTGCAGTACGTGATACCCTCGTGAGCAACACATTTTGCTGTTCTGAGATGAATGCTCACAAGCATAAATCTACAACAACAAGTGCACACACATTATCTCGTAAGCGGATGTTTTACTTTGCTTTTCCGGATATCTTATTTAAGGGCTAATCGTCATTATCATAAAACTATCGTTCTATCTGGCTTTTTCCCTCAGAACTACGACTATAGCCTGCATGAAGCAAAACGGGCAATAGCGACATTATTATGGATTAAATCTAAACTCTTCCGTCAAATAATTTTATGCCAAAATGTAAGCGAATTTCTCTAACTACTTCCCCTAGCAAATGTAACTAATTTTCATTCCAACAACTCGTTTAATTGACCCCAAAAGTCGCCAATAATTTGATTTTCTATTAAATGCTTGATTACTGCTAAACAAATTTCCCTCCCAATGGCTGTTCTACCCACAGCTCCCCATGAGAGCCCAGAATGAAATTCCCGATTATCATATCTATTCAGGGATTCAAGTGTGAGAAGCGCTGATAGCTAAATGTCGCCGTTCAATTCCGTTCACTGACAATGAGTACAACGATAACTGATAATTGTAATGTAATTGGAATGCACATTTTACAGATTGTAATAAACGCAAATACCGGAGGACAGTTTCGGGAATGTGAGCAGATTGTATTTGTAAAACTAAAATAAACGTTTATTTTCAATTTCAGTTTTGCAAATAAAAGAAGAACCGGAAAGACCCAGTTCACATATCCGCAAATGAACTAACCAACGACATCTCTTGCTATCTTTTGATAGAATAAAAACGGCAACCAATTTCACGCGCCATTTGGATTTGAACAAATGTTCATACAATTTTTATAGTAAATATATTTAATTAAATAAAGCAAAACACACAAAAACACATACACGAAATAAATTAAATTAAATTACAATAAACAGTAGAAAACATCATAATTAAATTTAGCATATTACTACCGTGATGGCATGTAAAAACTTTTAAGAATTGAAAGTCAGAATAGGGACTTTAAATATATATTTATATGGGAGTTTATTTCTTAAAGACGACAAAGAAATAAATAGAAATTTCTGGTAATATAGTAACATATGCTGAAAATATTACGCCATATCATCATAATCCTTTCAATCTGTGCATGGCACAAAATGCAAAAAAGAAGCTGTATTTTCCAAACTTTTTATATTGCTCTTTCTATAATTCGCCTGATAAATATTCTGCTAAAGAACTACCCGAAATTTTTCTATAAAACACGAATTACTTACAAGTTTGAAATTCCTACGAAGCTTATTGTATACGTCTTCTTAGGATGAAGCTGACTGACACGAAGTTTTCAGTAAAGACAGGTAAAGATCTTAGCGAGCCTTTTTATACCAAACAAGGATTTAGTCAGGGCGACAGTCTATCGTGCGACCTCTTCAACATACTGTTGGAGAAGATTATGAGGAAAGCTGTAGTTAAAACGACTGATACCATCTTTAATAAAAGCCATATGTTACTCGCATATGCAGACGACATAGACATTATTGGCATAAAACTGCGAGATGTTACTGCAGCCTTCACAAGCATCGAGAAGGAAGCAGCGAAAATGGATCTGGTGGGAAACGAGGACAAACCAAAGACGAACAAAGAATGTACTCGTTTGCGACGCTATGTGAACATTGACAACTATAATTTTGAAGTGGTAGAAGAATTTATCTACCTCGATTCCGCTGTAAACAAAACGAATGATGTCAGCATGGAGATAAAGAGGAGAATATTGCTTGCTAACAATAACAATAAAGCCCTATCTCGACAAACAAAAATCCGATTGTACCCGACGTTGGTTCTACCTATCTTGTTATATGGCGCGGAATCCTGGGTTAGGACGCAAGCGGATGAATCTGTACTAGAAGTTTTCGAAAGGAAAATACTCCGGAAAATATATGGGCCCATCATCGTTAACGGAGAGTATCAGCGTAGCACGAATAATGAGCTGTATGAGCTATATGCCGACATCGACGTGGTCAAACGCATTAATGTACAGCGACTGCGTTAACAACGAATTCGATGGACGGCGCAGAAGAGTTCGACCAAAACTCCGTTGGAAGGACCAGGCTTTTGAAATACTATCGTAACTTGGTGTAACGAATTGGGGGAGAAGCGCAGAAGATCGAAGCGCTTAGAATTATTTTCTACGGCCGGCGTATAATAGATTTGTATGCCTATTTCAGTCGCCACCTAAGAAGGAGACTTACAAGGTTTAGTGAAAAGAAATCAATTACTTTTCGAATAGGTGCCTTTAGTAATCGGTATCTCACAATGTATGAGAGCGATCGTATTACTCTAGATGACTTTATTAAAACAAGTTTTCATACTCAAAAAACTTCTCAGACACATTTAGAAATTACTCGACTCAGTATTGTCTGAATTATCCTCAAAGATGGGCATCAGAATAGAATTTTGTAATTTTTCTGTGATAAAAGTAAAAATGCTATCCGGGTGGCTGAAAAAGTGAGTACTGTTTCTGAGTCTGATACTGCAATAGTAAATTACTTAATTTGGCACTTTTCAATGATTTCATTCCGATAATTTTGATGACAAAGATGCGCCACTAAGTATAATAGAAATTGTCTTGTTCAATCATCATGTAAACACTTTTTCGAGAGCCTAGGAGTTAAACAATGTACAAAAATCACATCTGCAACCACTTCAATGGGGTTTCAGTAAGTAGTATACGGGCCTTATGAATCAACACAAAAAAAAAAACTCTCCTTGGACCGAATTTCCATCTGGTAATCGCTATTAAGTCAAAATTAGCTGACCTATTCCTGCTGAGGATTGTGTCAAGGTGATGAAATACGGGTCAATTATGGGAAAATGGTCAAAACCGAATCTCGGTGAGCCAGCTCAAACGGTGACCAAGGCATGATTTACGTTGAGGAAGCTTTTGCTATAAGCTCGGTGGGATTGACAAGGAATCATCTGCTATAACCTACTCAAGAAAAGGGTGTGAAATCGACTGTCTCCGTTTTTGGCAAGAGGAACGAGGATTTTTGTGAGAAAGGCAAAATGGAATTACCTTCAAAATGTCAACAAATGATCGAGCATCACTTTGCATATTTCCGCCAAAACGAATCATTCTAACTATGCTAAAAACAACATTCAATATCAGGCAAACATAATGTATTTCTTTTTACTATGCTTTATATTATTTATTAATTTTTTTTTTTTCATATCGCCCTTCCGCCTGCCAACAATCTAATCCAAATACTTTTCAAATAGATTAAAATATTTTTCAAACTGATTTTTCATAAAAGTTGTCAGATTTCATCGCAAATTCGCTTTTATGTCTTTTATCGACTGAAAACATTTAACGCAAAGTAATAATTTGACTTTGGGAAGGACAGACAAAAAATCAGTAGTATCAATATTCGCAAATCACGGTGATTGTTTGATTACATTGGTTGAGTTTTTGGCCAGAAATTGTCCATAGTGATAACCTTGTGGGATGGTTACTAATCGCGGTACAAAAGCCATGACATTTCTTTCCACTAATTTGGCCTGTTTCGATGAATTTACTTTCCTAAATGCCGAATAACATTCAAATAATGTGGCATGTTTGCCATCTGCTTTTATGGCAAAAATTCCGACTGCACCAGACTGCGATAATCATATAGAACAGTCAATCAAATCTTAATTTTGTCGTGACCTTTTCAGTTTTGGCTCAGTTGAAAGTAGCCATTCTAAAGTTTGTTGACTGGTTTGCACGTCAAACATATCAACCTATGGGTCATCACCAGATATATGATGCATTTTAAGAATGTAGATTGGAATTAACTTATTCTAGCATTCTTACAGCAATTTTTATCCGTTTGAGACTTAGAAGAAGGCCCAAATGTTCCGAAACTAGTGCAACGGCAACGAGTTTCATACAAAAACAATCGTGCAAAATGGTATGAAGTGGTTCATGAAACACAGAAAGCTCAGCGATTGTCTCTCTCAAATTTAAATGAGGATTTTCGGTCAACATTCCCTACCAATGTAGACTCCAATTGAAGATGCCTGACAGTTGACCAAACGCCTTTATATGCACTGTAGCGCTCATATGAACATGTTTTTGATAAAGTCAATTCGTAATAGTCGATACAACGTTTTTAGCTACTCGGCACAATAAATTATTTTTGCAATACAACATTTAAGATGTTTTATCCATTAAAAAATCGCAAAATATTGTTTATATGAGATAATGTGAATAAATCGGACACAGCAAACAAACTAAATGGCAGATCGCATTCAAACTACGCGTTGGTATAGATTACAGCTACGCTAATTTATAAGGCCGGTCTCAAAACAAATCAGACACAAAAAAGTTGGGAAAATGTTCGTTAATCTTTGTCACAACCTCCTTTTAGCTCGATACACTTTTTCCAACGATAAATAGCTTCTATACCCTGTTTACAGTTAGAACTTTTAAACTCCTTAAAACAGCCATCAACCGTAGACTCTACCTCTTCATTGTTGCAAAATCTTCCACAACCCATTTTCCACAAGCCATTTTCTTTAAGTTTGGAAATAGAAAATAGTCCGAGGGAACAAGGTGCGTCATGAAGCACTGAAAACTTTAATTCACTAATATTGACCATCGCAGTAGTGAATGTGTGAACTGAAGCATTGTCTAACCAAACAATGCTTTCGTTTTTGTCAAATACAACCATTTCCCATAATTTCATCACCTAAACGTTGCAATAAATTGATATAATATACACCGTTGGTGGATTTTCGTTCCTGAAGATAATCAATAAAAATAATCCAATGCTTATCCCAAATGTCAAAGCCAAGGCATTGCCTACAGATAGAACCGTCTTGCCCTTCTTTGGACACGATTCTCCCATTCCAGTCCACCACTTTGACTGTTCCTTTGTCTTAAGTATAAAGTGGTGGATCCATTTCTTATGCATGGTTGTAAATCGACCCAAAAACTCGGCTTTATTGTGGTGAAATCGGTGAGACGCCAAACCCTTTATTGGAACTCTTCACAACGCTGGTTTTGCTCTGTTGAAAGCAAGCGCGGCATCCATCTTGCGTGCAGCTTTCTCATCTTCAAATCTTAGGTCAATATACGATGTATAGCAATTTCTGAAACGCCTATCATATCAGCTAGCTCACACACCTTTAGTCGAAGATTATCCAATATTGTGGATTTTCTTAACCGTGTCTAGCGTGGACACCTCAATTGGTCGACCACTAAGTTGTTCGTCTTGACAGCTCGTACGGCCTCGTTTAAACTCCGCTACCCAATATTTTACAGTCGTAAACGAAGAAGAAAACTCCCCCAGAGTAGAATATAGCTCGGCTTTAATATTTGTTGGGATAAGACTTTTCAAATTAATATATTGAATTACATAACGGTGACCAATTTTTTCCATGTTTACAAATTCACTGAGATCGTTTAATTTTGATGGTTCAAATAATAATATTAAAAAAACGTGGCGCCTTGAAAGTTGAAATATATATTTTGTGAGGCTGCCACTTTTCACCAAAAAAATCTATTTCAAACTACGAGCATCATCTTTACATCAGTTCGGCTAGTTGTGAGACCGCCCTCGTAGCAACGAAATTAACTTTGACAATGCCTCACCAATCCCTGCAGGTGGGTTTGCTAAATGATCAACTATTGGTACTTTTTTAATAGAATGTAAAATATTGCAAGCAACGGCGCTGTCGCGGAACAGTTTCAGGCGGTTAACGTAATTGAGAAAGACGCATGGAAATTCGAACCACTTAGCATTGCTGATTTTATGCATAAAAAACACATTTCTTAGCTTAAAGCTGTTATACATATTTCCAGTTTGTTATATCATATGCCAATCAATAGTTTGTGTTGGGTTTACGATTGCTTAATAACAATAAAATGCTACTGCCACAAGTTTTTTTTTTTATTTCTAAATCTTGTTCTTGTTCAATTTTACTAGCTTTTTATTGCATTAGGTTGTCTTTACTTTACAGCTTCTTTTTGTTTAGTTCAGTTTAGTTGTTTTATTACAAAACTTTTCTTTTTTTTGTGATCACCTTCAACATAATTTTTGCAATTGTAATTTCTTTAAATTCAAAATATACTTGTTTCACTTACAATAATAATTTATATTATAACTTGTTGTAAAAACACTTAAACACTTAACAACAGCCAATTTGAAAAGGCTTTTAACACTTCTACTTTTCAATAACAATTGATGGATCATTGAGTAGTACAAAGGCTTTTTAAAGCAAAAGCCAAATTTTTCTTTCCAATGCAAGCGTTTGTATCGACACCTTCTCTCACTCCTTAAACAACATTCACATATACACTCACACCCAATTGTGGCTATAGCATTCGAGAAAATTTACATGCATACACAGACATACATTAAACCTGTGGCAAATACATGATAACAGCGAGACTCAACATAGCCGATAACATTCTTAGGAATTGACGCACACTTAAACAATCGTCAGGCATTTCGTTCGACGAAAGAAAAAAAATTAGAATGACGACTTCTTGGCAATATCTTTGCGATCTTAGTACTGTTCTTTCCCATGAAAAGTATGAGTATACCATAAAAAGAAACAATAACAATTGAATAATTTGCAAAAACCGACTCATTCATGAATACAAATAAACGTTATTGAATTTCCATATAAAAAACATATGTGTCTATAAACGTTTTCGCTCTAAAAGCAATATTGTTCGATTTTAATGTGAATGGCCCCAGACCATGTAGTCCGCTATCGTCGTTTGCCTTTGCTATATCTAAGTGTTTATAAGTTCTTGTTGACTTACAAAAAATGTTTGAAAGAAAATTGCAACATTCAATGGACAGATGCTTGAGATGAGGAATTTTGTAGAAAATGTATGTCTATATGTTGGAATTTTCATTGGATATTCTAGAGTCATCTTCAGTAAAGATAGACAATAAGACATTTTTACACCAAACGAAAATTTAGGCAGGACGACAGTCTATTGTGTGACCCCTTCAACATACTGTTGGAAATGATTATGAGGAAAGCTGCAGTTAATAAGTCTGGAACCATTTTTAACAAAAGCCGTATGTTACTCGCATATGTTACTGGGAGATGTTACTGCAGCCTTCTCAAGCATCGAGAAGGAGGCAGAGGAAATGGGTCTGGTGGTAAACGAGAACAAAACAAAGTTATTGGTTTCAACGAATGAAGAGTCTACTCATTCAGGACGCTGTGTGAATGCTGTGTTGACAACTATAATTTCGAAGTGGTGAAAGAATTCATCTACCTCGGTTCCGCTGTAAACAAAACGAATAACGTCAGGATTTGGGCAGGGTGACAGTGTATCGTGCGACCTCCTCAACATACTGTTGGAGAAGATTATGAGGAAAGCTGCCATTAAAACGACTGACACCATCTTTAATAAAAGCCATTTGTTACTCGCATATACAGATGACATAGACATTATTGGCAGAAAACTGCGAAATGTTATTGCAGCCTTCTCAAGCATCGAGAAGGAGGCAGCAAAAATAGGTCTGGTGGTGAACGAGGACAAACCAAAAACGAATAAAGAATCTGCTCGTTTGAGACGCTGTGTGAACGTTGACAACTATAATTTTGAGGTGGTAGAAGAACTCATCTACGTCGGTTCCGCTGTAAACAAAACGAGTGATGTCAGCATGGAGATAAAGAGCAGAATATTGCTTGCTAACAGATGTTACTATGATTGCGATTCAACGATAAAGCCCTCTCTCGACAAACAAAAGTCTGACCAGACATTGGTTCTACCTGTCTTGTTATACAACGCAAAATCTTGGGTTAGGACGCAAGCGGATGAATCAGTACTGGCAGTTTTCGAGAGGAAAATACTCCGGAAAATATGTGGGCCCATCATCGTTAACCGAGAGTATCGGCGTTGCTTATTATTTATTCGCCGATACTCTAAGATTTGGCATCATGGTATCTTTCAAATAAACGATTCTTTCAACCCATAAATTTTTTCATATCGTTAAAGCTAAGTTTTTACTAATAGAATTCAATTTTAATGCTTGGTAAAGTCTAAAAAAATCGACCTTCGTTCAATTTTACTATATTCGGTATTATGTGCTAACTCAGACAATTTGCAGAGTCCCGAGTGACCAGACTCTTTGTTCTGCGAACCGAATAACTTTTTGTTTACCACCAGATCCATTTTTGGTGACTTCTACACTATAATTGAGAAGACTGCAGTAATCTCTCGTTATTTTCTGCTAACAATGTCTACATGATCAGCTTACTAAAATAGGATATCGCATATGTTAACAATGCCAACAGTCGCGTTGGCCATAGCTTTGTTAATAAGCTATCAGCTTGCGGAAGAGGTCGCAATATAGACTGTCACCCCGTCTAAATATTCTTTTATTGTAAAATGGCATATTAAGATTTTTGGTGATTTCTTTTTTTTTTTTTTTTTGATATATACTGAAGATTTCGTATCAATCAATATCGCCCTTCAATAATAAGTTTCACAGGAATAACAAACCCGGCCTCAAACAGTTTTTACCGTATCCAACTGTGGACGGCAGTCGTAGTGTTGATACAGTGTAAATATGTGTTCAGTTGGGAATTTATCAGATCTAAAGCCGCCTTGATAAGATCCAAACAAGTCAGCTAGAATTGTCATTTATCGTTTACATTTCAAACTCAACAGAATCTTATAAGCGATAGTCAGCACTTAGATCGTCTTTTTGAGACACTTAAATTCCAATTACTAGGCATGTTCTCCTTGAAACCAGTAGCTGTGAGGAGCGGGTAAATGACGATTATCAGTTCGTTGCGACCGATTTTAAACAGCTCTGCCACAGCCAAACAGAGGCCCACAGCCTCTGCAGTATTTTTATTCTTAAGTCGCGACACTGTTACTTTGATCTTGCTTTAGCTTGGTGCTAGATAACTTGTGCCATCATTGCTAATTAGTGCTAGTTTTTTATTTGTAGCGCCATTTGGATCTACTAGATTATAAAAGTGTTCACTCCATAACTGTTACACACTAAGTGTATCTGTAACGAGGTCTCTACCACTGTCCTTACAGGAGGAGGGCTCCGTCCCATAACCTTTGCATTTTATCATTTGGCAGAATTTTCGGGATTCATGCTACTTTGATCTTGCTTTAGCTCGATGCTGTATAATTTGTATTAATATTGATAACTAGCGTCAATTTTTCACTTGTGTTGCCATTTAGAATTAATAGCTTATGTAAGTGTTCACTCCATAATTGCGTATCTGTGACGAGGTTTCTATCACCACCTTTAAAGGATGAAAGCTCTGTTCCATAACCTTTGCTTTGTATCATTTGGCAAAATTTTCGGGATGCATCGTTATCTTTGTACCTTTCTATATTTTCACTCTCCCATTCTTTCCAAAACCGCTTCTTTTAATTAAGTCACAGCACGCGTAACAATCGGAAAGCGTTACCATTCCAAAGACAGAATGAAAGATAATCTAGTGACATCTCCCGCTCTTTCCAAAGCCGTTTCTTTTAATTAAGACATCGGTGTGTCTCTTTTCTTTTCTCTCTCACAGCACGCGTTACAATTGGCTAAAGCGTTACCATTTCAACGAAAGAATCAAAGATAACCTAATGATTTCTAACACGATAGCAACTTTGACGGATCCAAGGAGAGCCTGTGGATAATATAATATGTCAATAGTCTAGTGTTGAAACCCCATAATTGAAATTTTACTCCAATTTGTGTTGTATTGATCAAAAGACGCTATTTTTGATGCTGGATTAAAAAACGGAAGTTTTGGTAATTTTTTTCACGGCATAATAAACGTTATTTAGTGATTCAGCATTTACTTGTATTCATTTAAGTCAATTTTATACGAAGTTATGTTGTATTTTTCCATTTCCTATAAAATTAATGAAACGTCATTTCCGTGGTCTCAACATCTGGCCATTTATGGCGTTGTTATCGGTCAACACATTTGAAAAGTAATATCAAAATGAACAGAATTCATATCTGTAGATCACAACTATATCATTATTATAGCCTGTGATTAGATATTTATTAGCTGGAACATTGAATCATTTATACGTATGAGGGTTATATTTTTATGCTGTCTAATTAGTATTACGCACATTAGTTTTCTGACTCAAATGTTTCTACGATATTATTGTAGTTAAACCCTTGTACTTGTTCACCCCCACCCCTGGCCTCATATGTTTTGCCACACTTTGCGTCTTTATCTGCTATTCAAAGAGAAATGTCTCTTGTTTACATTCAACTGACGTCACTGGCAATATTTTAAAATTTCGTCTACTTAATATATAATTCCTAATAAAAAATTGTGTCAATATTTATCACAGTTTGTTTTTTCTTTTTTCTTTTTTTTTTTTTTTGGAAAGGGGAGCGATTTCATTCATTTATTAGATGACAAAAAAAAATTATTACTAAAGTGGAATTCCCACAGTAAAGAAGTTAAATGAGAACAGCTGGCCGTTAATGTAAATAAATGGAACTGTCATTGCAGCAATGAATCATTTACTACTGACATTTCAATAGCAGCGATAACGAGAATTCTTTTTCTTATGCCGTCAGCCCTTATCTCTCTACATTGGTATGATGAGACTGGGTTTAATTGAACCATATTATATGGTGACGATTAATCGTCATATTTCGCTTATTTGACATAACAATCAGCAATGATTTATATAAATTGCAGTTGAATGTCCTATCTGTTCTATCTCTTTTGATGGTGTAACAAATTTTTATTGAATTTTAAATCATTATTTATGAAAAACACTTATAAAATGTGATAGATTTATATCCTATATTCATGTAGCATAGAAAAATGTAGTATTCGCGTTACGAGTACGTCATTACGTTAAGGTACTACTGTGCCAACTAATTACTTATTGTATAGATAAACGGTCATTATATATCAGGGTTATGGATAAAATTTTTTGCTTCGATCTGCTATCGCGTGACGTTCTAGTTGGTATTGAAATTTGTGGGTCATACAACGAATTCTTACATTCTCAAGCTTCCGAAAAGTTAAGGCGGTCGACTTAATTACATTTATGGTCTGCTTAATTAAAAGTATGCAATGAATGTACGTAATTCATTTTGTCAGCTGTTAAATACCTGTAATCGGAAGTGTTATTTATTTAGTGAAAGGTTTGAAATTTACGAATATAGACCGTTTAACAAGCGGAGAACATGTAAAAGTAATTAAAAGTTACTGAAAATGTAGTGATTCAAACGTAGGCACTTTTTGTGCATTACGGGTTGCCATAATCGACCTACTGTGCAAAAAATTGACAAGCTTGTAAAAATGTGAAGAGTCTGCAAACGTTACAGTTGTGATCAGGCCTGTTCTTCATCACAATGCATGTATTGCCAAAAATATCGCTTTTGTTAGTGAAAGTGTGGCAGATAATCCGAATTTGTCGATTCCACGACGTTTTCTGCAATTAAGCCTATTTGACGTATTTTGCATTTGGATTTGAATTCGCACCTCTATCCACAGTCCAACTCACGCAACAATTAAAGCCAGCTGATCATTAACAATGGCGTAGATATGCTGATTGGGTGCTAGAGCAACAGGTTTTCAGTGCTGATTTTTCAAACAAAATGTTCTTCAGCAATGAAGCTCATTTCTCACTCAAAGGTTACGTCAACAAGCAAAATTGTTGCATATGGATTAGCATTGGAGAACCCAGACGTGATTGTGGAAAAAGTCATTGCGTTCGGAAAAAATGACTGTTTGGTGTGCATTATGGTATGCAAATTGAAGATTATAAACTGGACGACTTGTGGTTTCAACGAAACGGTGCCACCAGCCATACAACAAGGTCGATTTTGGCTTTATACATAAGAAGTTTCCAGAAAGCGTAATTGGTCGACGTCAATTGCCCACCAAGATCATGCCGTTCGAAAAATTAAGAAACTTCTGAGTAAAATCAATCTTCGATTCCCATTGTTGATTGGTAGTAATACAATAAGTTCAATGAATCAAAAGCTTGATTCGGCACCAGTTATGTCCCTTTTAAGCAAATCTAAATCATCGCTGACGTCATTCAGCAATTCCTGAGCGTGCTCATGCGACATTATTTTTGGCCCAAATTCAGCAATTTTGGAACGAATTTCGCTGACACACGCTTCATGTCCAAAATTTCCGAAAAGATTGCATGGCATGAGTCAACCGAAATGCCGACATCCTCAGCAATTTCTCTAATTGTGTTTCGACGATTCTCCTGTTTTCGAACTTCATTTCATATGAGAAAATGAAACAACAAACCACTTCATTTGCAGAACATCCAAAACAAAATGTTAACATTTCAAATCGTACTTTACTTTAATTCCACTACATACCTGTTTATGTCATAAATAATGACAAACTGGCACTGATGATTTCAAAATAAAGAACAAACTTTCCATACTCGTATATTGTTAGGCAGCATGTTCAATGATTTAGATTCAGTGGGAAATAGTCTTACAAAAATAGTATTTCTTTGGCCAAAAAGAAGATGCAATAACGTTGTCGTAATATTACATTTTGATAGATAAAATTCGTCTTCCAAGGACGATTTTTATTTGACGAGTTTTATCCGCACTTTTTCACAGATTATTGAGATCTCTGAAAGTCGTTTTGAAATTGATTGTTTTGCACTCATTTTGCAATTGGTTACCTTAAGACTAAAGACTGGCCTAAATTATGGCAAAATGAATTTGAAGAGAAAAATCAGCTATCGAAAGGCAATCTGTGTATTTTGATTTTTATTTCAAAAATATTGTGATTTTTTCAAATATTTCGATGCTGTTGCTAAACCTTTAACCGTTGCACTTAAATCATTAGTATATATAGGGCACTGCTACACGTTCAATATATATTGTGATATTTGGATCGTGATCCATTTTAATGGATTGATGAATCATGAGCGTATGCTACATGTTCAATATTTATCGCGTCAGTATATACGTTTTTTTGTGCAGTGCAGATCGGTTATTAAAAAAATGTCGCGAGAAAACCAAAAAATCCTGTTTAGCTATTTTGCTTGCTTAGTAATAATAACATTTTTTACTTTATATTTGTTAAATCTTTTGCACTGCGTCTTTTATTTTATGTTTTATTTCACTTCTTATTAACGTACAGCGATCTAATATCATGAAAATGCTACACGTTCGATATTTATAACGCGATCCAAGATCCGCGATCTGGATCCCATAATTTAGGCCATTCTGCGATATGGATCGCGATCCATCATGCTACACGTTCAATAAATATCTCGGTATTGGATCGCGTTCAATATATATTGAACGTGTAGCAGTGCCCATAACCACTACACTGGTACAACTAACGGCCGCATTGGCGGTTTCCGGTTCGACATACTGTTAAGTTTGCAAAATATATTGCGAAAGAAAAAAAAAATACGTATATATGAAACATTTGATGATGTCGAAATTTTTGTTTATTTTGCAGAAGACAGTTTTCAAAGCGCTCATTATACTGGCACATCATGGTGGTGGGTATATAAAATTCCGCCCGATCGAATTTTTTTTTTTACCCATCTAACTTTCAGCCTCTTAATATTTTTGTTAAAAACAGTCAATACAACAAGATAAAAAAAATATTTTCAATATCTGTTGCTAAGGTGTCGGACTAAAGCAATAACTGCCATATATGAAGTGACCGAAAAATTTCCTAAATCGATTTTCCAAATCTAACAGACAAAAATACCTTTCTAGAATGAAAATATTCATACGAATTATGTGAAAAATACAACAACTGTAATCATGGAAAATTTTTATTGTAATATATTTTCCTAAAAACATTATAAAAATGTCCACAATCACTGCCAGAATGACTGTCGCCCCGAGCTCTGAATATTCATTCTGCCCTGAAGTAGGTTTTCTATTTTACGATTAAACAAATCGTTAAGTTTCAACATTTAGGAAAACATTTTACTAAGTATAAGTTTAAGTACGAATATAAAATGTAATAATCGTAAAACATTATAAACTGTTAAAGAGCCATATTTCATGAAACTACTGCTGCTTACGAAATATTTCCATTTTACCCTTTGAAATGACATCACGTCTTCTCAACGGCTGGTAACAAAGGAGGCTAACACGCCTCCCCAGCCTTGTGCAAAAATGTAATTCTCACAACTTTGTTATTACATTATTTCCATTGAAGCTAATTGAAGTCAGCACATTCAGGACATTGACTTTTTGCTATAAACTGAAATCTAAATGAATTTCTTTTATTTATGACAAAATCGTAATAAAAACCTAATGGTTCATGCATTTTATTGCCTTCTTATGACTTTCATTTTCGGATGACAGCAAAGCGCAAACGATGCGGTAAAGGATGAGCTTAGAGAGAACTTTTTTCGTAGCCTATGTCAATTGCAGTCGTCATGAGCAGCTGCAAGAGCAATAAAAAAACTGTTGCTTTGCTAATAATATGATACCGATTGCGGAGCTTATGAATAGTCATGGCAAAGGAAGCCATTAACTTGGATGATTATGATTGCCAGGCAAGAGTACAAGTACTTTTGAAAGACTTTTAAATGAGTCCACAACTTTTACTTCTGCTATTGTTAGAGAAAAGTTTGACCCAAAGAGTTTCTGCGTAACAATACCAAGTTTCGAATAGGAGTCAAATAAATGAAAGTTATTATAACAAATTTAAAAAAATAAGATTTCAAATAGTATACGTTTTTGTTGAGACTATGTAAAATTGAGATGTTGTTATGTGCTCAATGCTATCTTTTAGGAAAGTCTGAAGATGACATCAACACTTGATTTCTTTTCATTTCATTTATTTAGGTTTATTGACATATAAATCCTTACAGACTAAGAATTGACATAACATACTTCAAGAAAGTTATGTAAATATGTACATTATTTTTATTATTTATTATTTATTGTAAACATCCAACAAGGAACAGTTTAAAGTTATTTCTAGACATACAAAACTCTAGGTGATGAATTGGGTATTCTTTTCTTGCAATCCCATTTAGGATATTGAGTTCAATAAATCTGCGATATTGCATCATCTTTTCTTGCGGGGTAGAAAAGGTGGGGGTGGGGTGAGGCGCCTACATCGTTGGGTTGGCGGGCTCATGGAGTTTTGGTCGCTATGAATCACTTCGACGGGAAGCGTCGCGCATTTTGCGTGCGCGCATTTTCCGAGAACTCTCGTTCATATATCGCTACTAGGCGACTATATTGTGCTGAATATGGACTACGGCGAATTAGTGAAGCTCCGAGTGCTAATTTAATTAAAATATAGGTAAAACGTTTTGAAGAGACCATTCAAACCACAAGCAAATGGTCGCCCAAGAACATCTAGGACCGAAGACAATGTTGAGAGAGTTATGGAGTCAGTACGAGGAAATCCACAAATGTCGACTCGCAAGAGATCGTCTGTCCTACAATTATCGCGACAGAGTTTGCAACGAATTTTAACATTGGATCTTAAAGTGCATTCACAAGAATTGAAAGAGTCTGACTTCATAGCAAGGCTCGCATTTGCTAATGAAATGCTTAATCGATTTTCCAATTTTGACAATATTCTTTTCTCTGACGAGGCTCATTTCCTTATAAATGGGTTCGTAAACCGTCAAAACTGTCGTTACTGTAACAGTGAAAATCCCAAAATCAAACACCAGAAACCATTGCATAGTCCTAAAGTGACAGTATGGCAGCAATCTCTGGCAGAGAAATAATTGGTCCTTTTTTCTTCGAAAATGCGCGGGACCAAAACGTCGCGGTTAATACGGAACACTATGTTGAGATGTTGGACGGATTTTTGGCTCCAGAAATTGAAAGTTTAAGAATAGTGAATTCCAGAACTTGGTTCTAACAAGATAGAGCTACCTGTCACACATCAAATGACTCCATGGCGATGGTGAAGCAGATGTTCCCTGGCAGACTGATTTCGAAAAGAGGTGATATCCCATGGCCCCCACGTAGTCCAGACTTGACGCCTCTTGACTTTTTTTTGTGGGAATACCTTAAGCACAAAGTCTACAGTAATAATCCAAGAAACATCGTTCAGCTCAAGGATAATATCCGTGGTGAAATGGCAGCCATTACGCCAGTATTACTGAAGAAAGTTTTCAATAATTTTCGTTTGCGGTTAGAAGAGTGCCGTCGTAGAGAGGGTCACCATTTGGATAATGTTATTTTTAAAAAATAAACTCCATTTATTACTCTACAATGCCTTAGATTTATTTTAACCATACCTTTTGTATTTATTTTTTAATCTATTTTTTAAATATGCACGTTCTATTGCGCCACCCTGTATAATGATATCAGAGTGATCTCGGTGGAAATTTGTTTGAAAAGTGTGCTGCTTTCAGTAGCATAGAATAAGTGCATTTTCAGTAATGTGTTATTGCAACGATATGCCCAAAACAATTTAATAGATTTTAAGGAAAAAAATGTTCTAAAAAACCAAAAGATATAAACTAAAAACTGAGGCACACTAATTTTTATGGCGCTTTATAAGTTGGAACTTTACTATGTGGACTTTTTACTCTTATTTAAAGTTCTTGGTGGAAGAGATATATATTTAAAATTCAATTCAATACACAAATTTATAAGAAGGATAGAAAACTGCACTTCTCTTAATTAATTTAGGGTAGAATTTATTAGATAGCTAAACAGTTTTTATGGGCGTAAGCCATATAATCCCTTTTCTAAAACAAACATTTTGATTACAAGTTATTTATTCGGTTAATATGTCTACTAATTTGAATAATATTTTAATATGAAATAATTTTATTTTTAAAGTCTTAAAATTAACAAGAATTTTATATTTTAATTAAGATAATAAAATGTTTACCGATATTGGCTATTTTCTTTCCATCACTAAATCAGAACAAAAATAAATATTGCTTTGCATGAAAATTGCATGTTCTTACAGTGAGGGTTCCCACTTTTAGTATTTTCCTACAACCAAAACCAAAGTTAGGGTAATCTCCGAAAATAGTACACGAATTTTAATGATTCTTTTGCAAAAAATGCTGAAAAATCTATGAAATATGCCTATTTGTGTAGAAACGGGCTAAGTCTTATGTGGAGAACATTTTCTTTGCTGAAGTTATTTTGCCAATTTGCGAGCTTAAAATATTTATGACCATGGGAGACGTTCGTGTGAGATTTCAGCTTTAGCTGTTTTGGCTCCAGTCAATAGACGTCTCAAGTGAATGTTTTTACTAGAAGTAGTATAGTGTGGCATGCAAAGATTTTCAACAGACATATGCCATTATTTGTTGAAAATATTTTTTGTCCTATTTTGTAAAAACTGTTGTTCTTTTCCATAATTTTTAGAAAAATCTCCTTCTCGGTTGAAATCCCAAACAATATAACCAAAATATATATCCAAAAACATCGTTGCACGTCCCGCTCCGCTGATGTTTTAAATGACTACTAATTCACATGTTTGTTATTGAATTCAAAGCCACGCATAATTTCGAAAAGCCTCTGAGCTCTCTTATTGTTGGCTACAAAGAGGAGTCCTACAGCGTATGAGTGATGTTGAATGTGTTTTCGTTATACATCATACGCTCCAATGAATTGTACTTAAGTTGAAGTGCCTCAAAGGTATTTAAATAATTTTTTAGTTTTGCTAGAACTAAACAAAACAATTTCCAAAAAAAGAAGGAATCGAAGTCTGTGCACACTTTGGCAATAATCCCAAATAGTTCATAACACAACAGTAACTCTTTAACTGGCGAAACTTTTATTGAGTGTTGTTTGTTTTCAAGTATGTTTTATTGACTTGCAGTTTAAACAATTTCATATATAATATTTGTATTTTCTTTATGGAAGCAATTTCTACCAATTGGCGAACTTAGACTTATTATTCTCATGAAAGTTTTCGGCTTCTATATAGTGCTTGCAACGGACACATCTATTTTCATAATAAATACACATAAATTTTTTGCCACAATCTAGAAACTGTATGCTTTGTGGGATCTCAAGAGTGTATTTTTAGTTGAAATATAAAACGAACTTTTTCAACAGCCATATGCGTCTCCCTATTGAAAATGCTTATGCATTTAAATATTTGTCCCGTTTTTTAAACATGTAATTTTTGCATAATTGGTCGAGTTTAAAAACTCATTAAAGACTCTTTTTGGGGTCAGGATAATTGGTCATTGTACGCAAACTACATGTGCCAAAAAGTCAGACGACAGCTATGTCACCTGATGCATCCCAAAATGTTTGCAATGACTTCGAAAAGGTGACGCACGGAGAACAAAAGGCCTGGATTGTGAGCAATGTTTAAAAAGTCGAAAGAGAAGACACGATACTGAAACGGTGGGAATGGGACAGCTACATGGCTGTTTGCTAAAGATAAATAATTCAAAGCACTTAACAGCATTGCCTTACTGTGATGTCAGATGATTTGTTAGCTTCAGCGCCAAATGCATGCACAAAATATGAAATCGTATTATTTTATTATATTCTTATGAATACTATTTGAAACATTGATTTATACTTCAAGTAGGTTTTTAATAATATTTTCTATTTTATTTATAATTTTATATTAGCTCATTTGAAAAGGCTTACATTGTACCAGAAAGCAAAGTTTGTTCGAAATTGCTTCAAATCAACCCAGCAGGGAGAAAAAGTTTCACTTCTAATATCTTTTTTTCAACAAAAGTTCAATAAATCAACAAACTATGTGAATATTTAAGGAACTGCTATAATTATGGGAACAGTAGCCGCACGTTATGGCCGCTTCGGCTTTAAATTACTAATAATTCGGAACAATTCATGTCTTTATTATAGATTTATTAGCTATGCAAACACATGATTTAATTTCGAAAAAAAAAAACGCAAATCAAATAGCATTCATAAAAGCGCAAAAGATTACAGATTAAAGATTACAGCAGTATTTACACCTTTACCAAATTACCGAATATATGGAAAACATTGAGGAAAATAACGTAAAAGTTTAATTTTTGCGCGAGTGAGTTTAATCCTTGCATGGGAAACTTTTGTCCCGCCAGATAATTTATTTTCATTTTAACACAGTGTCCTGAAGCGTAGTGTCTTGAAAGAGTTACCAACTCGTCAACAAGTAAGGAACATTTTGATTCATTTTCCGAAAGGGTTTATTTTCTTTTCTTACGAAGGATAGTCTTTGCCAAAACCAGGCAAAGAAGACTCAAAAGGTTGGAAAAATTTTCTTTATATTCCAACAATATCTCCTTTTAGCTCGATACCCTTGTGCCAGCGATATTCAATAGTCTTACATTGTACCAGTTCAAAATACAAATACAATAAAGTAAAATATTTTTCACAACCTTTTAACCAGTTCTTGTGGCCTCAGTGCAATTTTGGATGCAAAATAAAGAAATAAATTGGAAGCATTTCCAATTGTCGACGGGTAACATGAAGGTAATCCAAATCAGGCATGAAACAATGATTAAAATTACTTCCTGAATTTGAAAAAATATACCATTCGCCTAGGATTCTTTTTAACTCCCTCATTGCAGATACCATACATGACCCATTGTTATTGTTTATACATCTATTTCGTTCCGATATCCACCTCTTCGTTTTAATTTTATTATTCTCCTCAGAATTCAAAATTTTGATCCTTTAGGCTTCATTTATCAATTATCAATTGACATTTCTTTTAATGTTCCAAAGCATTTACGATTCTAATTATATACTTAATAATATTTCCAAATACATCCAAATGACATAAGCTGGATTTGCACCAACTCAATTGTGTTAAGACTAATAATCATATCATTAAAAAATATAAATAGTAAAGTTTTTTTCTACAGCTACGGAACCTTCTTAACAAATACCGTCGAGTACCGCCAAGAAAATCGCCAATCATTATTCTCAAATTTTCATGGCCAAAAATGTTTTGAAGCATCCATCTTTGGCAACAAATCGGAAAATCTGACAAACACTGTTGTTGTTCAACTAATTGAATTGTAAAAAATGAAATATTTGCAGAACTTGAAGAAATAAGTTTCCCATACTAATACATTCTCGGTATGATGGATACGCTTTATGAACCAGGGTAGTCCCAAGACTAGCCGACCTACCAAAGAAGGCACAAATAAGTTCGGAAAAATTTTCTTTATTTCCCAACATAATCTCCTTTTAGCCCTACACACTTTTCCAGCGATATTCGAAAGCTTCTATACCCTGTCTATAGTAAGAACTGCCAAACTTCTTAAATTAGCCATCAACCGCAGGCTTCCAGCTCTTTAGTGTTGGCAAATCTTTTACCACCGAGCCGTTTTTTCAAGTTTGCAAATATAAAATGGTTTGAGGGAGATAAATCTGGTGAATCAGATGCCTGATCAAGCAATTCGAAGCAATTCGATTCATTAATTTTGGTCATCGCAATAATGGGCAATTGGATTGTGTGAACTGTAGCATTGTCTAGATGAATCGCCACTTTTCAAATTTGGCATTTTTCCAGAATTTTATCACCTGAATGCTGTAATAATTAGCATAAAAATCCTCGTTGATGGTTTTTCACTTCTAAAGATAATCAATAAAAATAATCACATGTGCATCCCAAAAAATAGACGCCATGACTTTGCCTGTAGATTGAACCATCTTTGCCTTCTTTGGACCCGATTCTCCCATCGCAGTCTACCGCTTTGAGTGCTCCTTTGTCTCAGGTGTGAAATCGTGGATCCATGTCTTACCCATGATTATTAATCGACTCAAAAATTCGGCTTTATTGCGGTGAACCATCGCCAAACACTATTGAAAGCAAGCGCGGCATCCATCTTACGCACAGCTTTCTCATCTTCAAATCTTTGCTCAATATACAATGTATAACAGTTTTTGAAATGTCTATCATTTCAGCCAGCTGACGCACCTTCAGCTGATGATCATCCTACACCATTTTGTGGATTTTCTAACCCATCTCTGGCGTGAACGACTCAGTTGGTCGACCACTGCGGTGTTCGTCTTTGCAGCTCGTACAGCCTCGTTTAAATTCTGCTACCCAAGTGTAAAGTCGTATATCCATGTCTCACCCATGATTATAAATTGACTCAAAAATTCGGCTTTATTGCGGTGAAACATCGCCAAACGCTATACTGAAATATTTTCACGACGCAGATTTTGGTGTATTGAAAGCAAGCGTGGCATCCATCTCGCACACAGCTTTGTCATGTTCAAATCTTTGGTCAATATACAATGTATAACAGTTTTGAAATGTCTATAATCTCAGCTAGCTGACCCACCTTCAGCTAATGATCATCCAATACCATTTTTTGGATTTTCTTAACCATATCTGGTATGGACACCTCAGTTGGTCGACCACTGCGGTGTTCGTCTTCGCAGCTGGTACGGCCTCGTTTAAACTCTGCTACCCAATATTCCCCAGTGTACTATCCAACTCGGCTTTAATAATGATCGGACTGAAACCTTTCAAATGAAATATTGAATTATACAGCAGTGACCAATTTTTTCCATGTTTACAAATTTACTGAATCGTTTCATTTTGATGGCTCAAATGAAAATACTAAACAAAGGGCTCTTTAAAATTTAAAATAGTTATTTTATAAGGTTGCCACTTTTCTCCAAAATATATTTATTTTTTTTTTTTTTTTTTTTTTTTTTTTTTTTTATTTTTTTTTTTTTTTTTTGTTTTTTTGAAACTACTGCCACCATCTACACACCAGGTCAACTGGTTTTGGAACCATCATCGCTAGAACATGCGAGTACATAAAGAGTTTCAATCTTTAAATTACTGTAATGATGAATAGTAAAACCACTGTCTAACTAACAATACTTGCTACAACGCATCATAAGTTTCTACTTCTTCCTTTGAACATCCTTTGAACGGTTAAGAAATCTCGAGTTGAAATAAAATTAAATTACAAATATTAATATTATATTTGCCCTTTATTTTTAGTTCATGAGCATTGCGTTATAATTCTGCAAAACTTGGAGCAAATATATTCGATTACATATTATATTTTAAATCCGAATTGTGCAGTTGTCATGAGTTCACAACTTCGGAAAGGCACTGATCAGTTATTGCTATTAAAGCAGAGGAGCTATACAGCGTATGAGTGATGTCGAATATGTTTTCTTTATACATCATACGCTTCAGTGAATCGTACTTAAGTTCATCTCAAAGGCTTTTAAATAATATTCTAGTTTTACTAAACAACATAAATTCAAAAAGACAGAAAAAAAACGAAAAAATGTGCTCTGTATAAACTTGGCCAACAATCCCCCACATAGTTTATAACACAGCAGTTACTCCACAGCGGGAGAAACTTTTACTGAATGTTGTTTGTTTTCAAGTATTTTTATTTTTTATTGAGTTGCCTTTCAAACAATTTTATTGCACATTTTGTTTAACAGCTTTGAAGATTTTATCAACTGCAAGTGTCCGGGTACAGATTACACATAATAGATTATTTATTGAAGCTTTTATTATAAAATGTAATGATAAAATAAACACATATACATGTGCATAAAAGCACTTTCCTACAGGATCTACGTAATAAAATGTTGTATAAATTTGTTTCATGCTAAAGCTTCCAAAGCCTTTTTTGCATTTTGTACGCTTTAAATCTGTTTGCTTTTGCTCTTTTCTGCACCATGAAGGCGTGTTTTTGGTACGACCTCAACGTTTGTACAACATATTTATATTAACATGCTTATAAGAGTGGGATTTTGGTAAATAACTTTGAAAAAAAAAGAATAAATGTAACAAAATGGGTTTTTCATACACAATATATTGTACAACCCGCAAACTGTTTACAAAGTAAATATTTATACAATATTTTTTATTAACTTGAATGAATTTTTAAAAAATCTTTAAAATAATATATCTATTTGGCTTAAAAAGTTTTTATAACATTAAAATTTAACTGTCAAAATCATTTTAGCTGAAAGTTATCGCTTTGCTGGAGGATTTTACCAAATAAGTTTTGCCAAGCTCAATATCTGGTTTCACTGCAAAAAGTAGATCTTTGAGTTTTACATTAACAGTGATTTATTGTGTAGAAATATAGTACATCCAGGAATATAGAATAAATGAATATGGAAATTACTTTTCACAACTTTTCTAGCCAATGCAATTTCTCCTCTTTCGGAATTGACGGTTTGTTTTCTTATTAGTTTTCCAAACTTTGTTAACTCATTGTTAATTAATTAAGCAGAACTTTACTACCGAGAACATTTCTCCAACGTTGTTACAAAAAAGAAAAAAGCTGAAATCTCCATGCTGTCCCAAATTTACGAAAATTTGTATATATGAAAATCGACTTTGTATGGCAAATACTTTGCAGTAGAAAAAAATAAAAAACGTAAAACCAGGCTTAAGACTCATCAAATTTCTTCAAGTAATGACAATAATTTGTTTATATATAACGTTTTCTGTATCACAGGAGTATGAAACACCAAATATTTATAAAGTTTCGGTGTTTGAGTACTACAAATTTTATATTATTACCTGGCAATCATTAATAAATGAAACCGCCTCAGCAACATTTCTGTACAAAAAACTAAGTAAATACTAAGTAAACATACAGTGACTGCAATTACAAAAGTTGTTTAAAATCATACGGCGGTGATCCCCAAACTAGCCCACCTGACCCATAGATAATGCCAGTAGTTTGAAAATGCTGAATTGTAGCAGCCATAAAAACATGTATTTCAAGTTTCAAAGCACCACGTTGTTTAGTATTTTTTTCTTTTTTTAAGTCATACAAGGCAAATGATCTCAGTGAATTTTGAACATGGGAAAAATTTATCACCATTATGTTAGTTAATATTTCCATTCAAAAGGTTTCAGTCCAACCAATATTAAAGCCAAGCTAGATTCTACTCTGAGGGAGTCTGCTCCTCTGTTTGCGACTGCAAACTACTGGGTTGTAAAGCTTAAACGAGGTCGTGCACACTACCAAGGCGATTACCATAGTGGTCAACCAATTGAGGTGTCCACAACAGACACGTTTAAGAAAATCCACAAAATACTATTGGATGATCGTCGGCTGAAGGTGCACAAGCTTTCTGAACTGATAGGCATTTCGAAAACTCCTATACATCGTATATTGACCGTAGGTTTGAAGATGCGAAAGCTGTGCGCAAGATGAGTGCCGCGCTTGCTTTCAGTAGAGCAAAAATAATGTCGCGAAGATGTTTCAGTAGAGTGCTTAGCGAGCCACTGAATTCACCGCATTAAAGCCGAATTTTTGCGTCGATTTATAACCATGGATAAGACATGGGTGCGCCACTTCACATCTGAGACGAAGGACCAGTAAAAACAGAGGACTGGAATGGGAGAATCATGTCCAAATAAGGTGAAGACGGTTGTATCTGCAGGCAAGGTCATGGTGTTTGTTTTGGGATGCGCATGGTATCGTTTTATTAATTATGTTCAGAAAGGGAACCCCATTAACGGCGAATATTATGCTATTAGATGATGAAATTATGCGTTTAGATGATGAAATTATAGAAAATCCCGCATTTAGTGAAAAGAAAGTGTTGTTTTAAAGTTTTTTAAAGACGTTCCTCTAAATATTTACACAGGTCAACAATGAGTGAGGCCTTGAAAGCTGAAACTTTGCACAAACCGAAATATGCATCGACTATAACGTGACCAAAGTGCACTAAAAACATTTCTCAAGAATATTGATATTAAAATACTATCATTTGTAAACGTCGAAAAATTGAGACAAAAAAGAGGAAATCAAATGTGCAGGTTTTACATGAGTCTCGCTTGGAAGGCCTTACACATGGTGTGCCATCACACAGGTGCTGTTTTCCATCATTTTTTTCTTGGTTATATGTTCTTTCTTTCTTCTAGCGACAGCAAGCGCTCCCTTGGGGTACTACTATTGGAAGTAGGTCCCTTGGAAAAGCCTCCTCGGGTCCCACTCCCTCACTTGGCCAAAGTACCTTTGTAGTCACTTGGTACGAAGTGAGCTACCTCCCGGGTAGGAGTTGTGGTATCTAGGAAGAGCTCGGATAGACACTGAAAACACTTGTTTGGGCGACCACAGCCAGCACGATGCTCCCACTAGGGGTCCAACACCATTGACCAGGAAGGAACAATGTTCCTTGGGCCCCTGGTCACCCGTGCTACCAGAAGAGAAGAACCCTCTGGTCTGGGTTTCGCAGACAAGCTACTCCAGTTTTGCTTTATTATACCTCGCATGAAACTGGTAATCCATAATCTACGGCATAGATTTTCAATGTCCTAGGAGAGAATATCAACACAGCAAAGCACACCATGCTCCAATCATAGTTCATTAAGCAGATCTCTCTGGTCATACAACTATATTAACGGAAAAGATAAATCTTCTGATACTTCCCCACGGCTTCTCTATGTCCGCACCTGTTGCCAGGATGTGTCTTGTTTAACTATGACTCTCCACTTTACTTGGTTTTCGAAAAACGAGTTCCAAGATCAAACAAAAAAGAGGAAAGTATTATGCCAATCCTTAAAGATTTCACACAGACGTTTTTGAAATGATTACGTTTGGGAACACAGCACTCCAGCCATAATCATAGCCGCACAGTGGAAGTCCAAATTACGGTATTTGGGGTTCGACAAATTTTTATCATACTGCCAAAAGAATTTTTCTGATTTGATCAAAAAAAAGTTGTAAGTCACTAGTTAGCCCTAGGCGAAAACTACAAAAAAGCATGCGTACATGTGCCAGTTAGCTTTTACAGCTATCTCTCGAGCTGTTTAGAATAATGTTTTTTAGAATAATGTTTTTTAGAATAATGTTTTTTTTTTAGTTTTTCTCCGGTTTTCTATACATTTTTGCCAATAGTAAAACAAATATAAGTCCGAATTATTTAGAAAAACATGTTTTCGCAATAGGCAATACAAGCCCAGGGCCATGAATAAGGCCGCGCAGGCCACTTTCGTCCATTAATGATAATTCTAAAATGTAACGGGCTAGGGTTAGGGTAGGTATGGGAATTTTGGCACAACGAGCATAACGACGAAGGAAACGATACGACAGTGGAATGGAATTAAGGGTGCACATTTCCATTTTTATTAGTTCGTCGAAGAAGTTGTTGCGGAATTTAACGTATTTTGTTGCACCACTGTGCGACTGTGGTTATGCCTGGAGTGCTAAGTCTCTAAACAACAGCTCTCCAGCACTTTAAAAGCATTCGTGTGCATGTTCATTAAAATAGGTTAAATTGTTAAGAAGATACACAATATTTTCCAGTATTTTCTCTTTTTTTCGTTTGCCACGTTTGCCCCACGAATTATGTGGAAACTGTCAGAAATTTTCCAGTAAAAACCATACAAGAATAAAATCAGTCGCTATTAATCCACAAATATATTTGGGCATCTGCGTAACGATCGCGATTTTAACATGAAACTGAAATTATTTGTTACGAACAGTGGAAAGAAATTAAGTATAGAATAAAACAAAAATAGACTCGTTATATATAACACTGATTAACACTTATTAAGGCTCACTGAAAAAATATTTTAATAAAATCTGGATATCTTAGCGCAAACGGTTTCAAGGATCTCCTGTAGCGAGAAAATGGCGAAGTATTCCCACAGTTTCAGTTGATGAGAATAAAATATGGTAGATGTCGATTCGTCCTTTTTATAGACTTATTTGGGGAACCAAAATAACTGTTTAATTTTTTTAAGTATTTGATTCAGAAATTACACATGTCTCTGTTGGCATTGCGATTTTAACATAAAATTGAAATTATTTGTTATAAACAATGAAAGGAAATTAACTATAGAATAAAGCAAAAATAAATTTAATTATTATGAAATATGACAAATATTTTAATAATCCGGATATCTTTAAGCAAATGGTTATCAAAAAGGAGACCTTAAGGATCTCCTACAATGAGATAAAAAGAAAATAATGACGAAGCATTTCAACAGTTTCAGTTGTTGAAAATAAAATATGGTAGATGTCGATTCGTCCTCTTTATAGACTTATTTGGAAAGCCAAAAAAACTGTTTAATTTTTTTAAGTATCTGATCTAGAAATTACACATATCTCTGTTGGCAACTTTTGGATAATTAGGAACGTAAATATTTTTGTAAGCAACAATGTGGCCGCCTAAGGTAGGTATCAGCCAATTAGGCTTATAGAAACTAATTTCAATTTAGTTCTTATATTTTAAATATATTGTATAACTTCAGCATTTAATATAGTTAACTTTACATAAAAAACTCAAAATATTGTGTAGCGGGATGGGTGCATCTTTAAAAGATATCGTAACTAATGAGGTTCTACCGAGATGCGATCTTGCTTGGAAACCAGTATGTACTTCGTATTTGAAATACTTCACCGATATCTTTAGAGTTAAATGAAATTAAAAATACTTTCCGGAGAAATATTTTTCCATTGCATCAAAAAAAAAAAACAAATTTAGTTTAATGGGGAAAAATAGTTGTTTGAACGTAAATTATTTTCAATTATCTAGAATCTGCTTCAAAAAACTTCAACAAATGTTAAAATGAAAGTGATAATTATGAATTTTGCAAAAAAAAAAACTTGTTCATCATTTATTATTATTATACAAATATTTTTTTTTTTTATTTTTATACAAATATTTTTCACTTACTTAGAATTTACTTCAAAGAACTTCCCCAAATATCAAAATGAAGCTCACAATTTTATATTTTTCGTATATTCTCTAAGGCACAGGATTCAAAACGTGTTTTTGGTACACCAGTATCGTTATAATAACATATAATGGTCGGATACAAAACATTTTGTTAAGATTCATACAATTGTCATCAAGTCTACCTTCATTCCTTCGGACAAAAGTACATACAAAAATGTATTACTTCCTTATTAAAACCTATTCGTTAGTTCGCTGTGTCGAAGTCGATACCTGCAATTTATCGACTTTTGTGATTCTCGTTAATTAGAAATGACCTACATATATTTTAATAATTTTGTTTTCTATTTCCGGAGGAATATTTCTCCATTGCATCCAAAATACTTTGTTTTAATGAAAAAAGAAAATAGTTGTTTGAACATAAATTATTTTCAATTACTTAGAATCTACTTCAAAGAACTTCCACAGATGTCAAAATGAAAGTGATAATTTTGAATTCAAAAAAAAAAAAATATTAGTTATTTGGATATAAATATTTTTTAAGTACTTAGAACCTACTTCAAGGAACTTCCACAAATATCAAAATGAAACTCAATTTTAAATTTTTCATATATTTTCTGAGACACACAATTCATAGCGTTGTTTTACCCGCTGCCAGTGTCATTATAATAACACATAATGGTGCGATATAAATCATTTTATGAAGATTCATACAACTGTTATAGAGTCTACCTTCATTCCTTCGGATAAAGGTATATAAAGAAGTGTATTACTTCCTTATTAAAATATCTTTGTCAATTCGCTGTGTCGAAGTCAATACCTGCAATTTATCGACTTTTGTAATTTTCGTTAAATTAGAAATCACCTGCAATTTTGAGGATTTGCACTACGACCTGAACTGAAAAATGCTAAATATTAAAGTCTATCAGTTTTAGCACACAAAATATATGAGTTCAAATTTACCTACAATTTTACCGAGTACATATTCCAGTCTAAGGGAACCTTTTCATGAAGCACCCTAGTATAGAGGATCACAAATATACCAGCCTACCGTCAAATGTTAGCCATCGTTGCTTTCATTAAGTTTTAATTAAAACGATTTTTGAAAGCAATGGCAATTTAGGGAATTATATGAAATCGTCTACCGTTATAAACAAATTCACAACAATTCAATTATTGACGGCCATTAAGAAAAGCGTACTTTACAAATGAGTGTAATAACGTTCGAAAAACAGGATGGGGATTGATGTCTGGCCAAATGCGCAAAATCATTTTTTATTTGTTATCTTTTTTTTCGTCAACAAAAGGAAATTAAGAAAAATAGATTAATTGAATGTCCACCGAAATAACGAATACCTTAGTAAGTGCATTAAATTCCAACAATTAATTCAATGCCAATAGTAATAAGGGGACAAGTTTCCACTGGTATTAATCAGGAGGTATAACAAATTCCTGACCACTACACCATCATCACCATTCGTCACCACCACCAACTCCCACATGCCTCTTAGCACTATTTAATTAGTACTACGTATTCTTCGTAATATAGGGTGATTTTTTAAGATTTAAGTTTTTCAGGTTGGCAGCACTGGTTGGTAATGGCGTCCAAACGACATCTGTCAAAGTGAAAAGTGTACAGTATACTCTGCCATTTCATCATGGAAAGACTAACAAACGACCAACGATTGCAAATCGTTGAAATTTATTATCAAATTTCGTGCTCTGTGACAAATGTGCACCAAATTTACTTTGTTGGACATAAAACCATCGACTCGTACTGCAGCCGTAGCGGCCAGTGTTAATGACGATCGTGTAATATCAATTCGTCGCCGTTTTCAGCGATTGGGCATGTTTTACTTATCCACAAGGAATTTTTTCCCCCAATTGGCTGAGTTGAACTTGATTGACATGTGGTTTCATTAGGACGGTGCAACATGCCACACTGCTCGTGAAACAATGGATATGTTGAGGGATGAATTTGGTGAGCAGATTATCTCTCGATTTGGCCCTATGAGTTGGCCCCCAAGGTCTTGCGATTTAACGCCTCTTAAATATTTCTTGTGGGGTTATGTCAAGTCGTTAGTCTATGTGGACAAGCCGAACAATATTGAAGCCTTACAGGATAACATAACACGCGTTATTCGTAGAATATAGGCCGAAATGCTCCAAAAAGTGACGAAAAATTGGATCTTTCGAATGGACATTTTGAGACACAGCCGCGGACAAGATTTACATGAAATTATCTTGAAAAATTAAGTGGCAAAGACCAATTTATCGATTCCAATAAAACATTTAGATATATGATGCAAATTTAAGTGTTTTATTCGATTTAAAAAAAAAAAAAAAAAAACTATGACTAAAAAATCACCCTATGTAATTACATTCATAAGTCAGTCCATTTTGTTGTATTCTTTAATTGACAAACAATAAGTCGATTCCCTTACAGCGACTGCAACAGGAAACGCCTAAAACATTTGAAGGCAATTGCAGTTCGTTCCACTCTACGCAGCTCAAATACAGGGTTATCCATTTGGTGGTTTGAAAAACGTCGATCTGGCAAAGGTTGTCAGCTGATAAGTGTCTGTCATTTAAAGTGTTATTTATTTAGTTAAAAAGTTAAACTTAAATGCGTAAAAATAGTTTTAACTTACTGCATGGTGTTGATTTAAACGTGGACATTTTTACGGGGTGACTGTGGTCGACATAATCGACCTACTGCGCAAGGAATTGACAAGATTATAAAGAAAAAACTATACTTGGACCATTCTTATTCACACTATTTATTAATAACATATTAATTTGTGTTTATAAGTCCAAATTTTTGCTTTATGCGGATGACTCTACAATTAAATCCTCAAAAAGACTTAGATCCAGGTGTTCTATTCGATTTACTAATGACATCTTACGTAATAACATCTGTTTTTTTTTTTATTAATGACATATCAACTTGTTTTTATAAGTCAAAATTTTTGCTTTATGTGGGTGATCTAAAAATATTTTTAAAAGTTTCTCTAGTTAATGAAGTCTTAGATCTTCAAAAAGACATAGACAGTCTTAATAATTGGTGCCTTTTAAATAAGCTTTTATTGAACATGGATAAGTGTACTCGTGTTTCTTTTTCGGGTTGCAGAAATCCTATTCATGCAGTGTTCAAAATTGGTAATTTTTGTCTAAAATTGCTCGAAACTGGATCTAGGTGTTCTATTCGATTCCGCTTTGACATTTATTCCGCATGTCAATTATGTTATTCCCAAGGCGCAGAAAGTTCTTGAGTACATTAGAAGGAAGGAATTGTTCCAAATTTTCTAACCACAATATACTTAAAATCATTTTTACATCATATGTTAGCTCCAAGTTGGAATATGCCGCTATTATTTAGTGTCCTCATTCCAATATTCATATTGCACGTATTGAACGGGTGCAGCGTGTGTTTGTAAAGTTTGCTCTTTCTTCATTTAGATTTGAAGAACTTCAGCTAACCTTCAATTCAAAATGCTTATTACTTAGGTTACAGATATTAGAATATCGTCGTAACTTCCAGACAGCGATGCTTGTTTTTAATATAATCGGTGGTTACATCGACTGTTCTAATCTTTTGGCACAGATTCCATTTTATGTTTCTCCTAGGTCTCTCCGGCGAACGTATATTTTTGACATATCTCAGCACTTTACATCTTATGCAGAAAACAGTACTCTGAATCGTGGATTTTATATTCTTAATGAAATTAATGAATATGCCTTGACTCAAGATTCCAATCAGCTCATAGAGTTTGACTCATCTTAATATTTCTATCGATCATATTTTAACAGATTTCTAAGATTAACTAATTCTATTTTATATTGTTTATTAATATTATATATTAAATATAAAATTTTTACTGTCTTGCCATGGTTCGTCTGTCAGGAAATTTTGCTTCATAGACTTATATATATAGAAAAAAAAAAAATTAAAATTAAATTTGAAGAGACTGGAAGGGTTACAGATATGTGGTCAGACCTGTGCATCATCGCAATGTACGCACTGCCAAAAATATCGCTTTTATTGTAAAAGTGTGGCGGATAATGCGAATTTCAATTAAGAGCTCTATGGCCGTATGATAGCCGGTTTGGTTTGGCCTGCAAATGACAATTATAACGATTATAACTGGAGGATATGTAATTTAAAAAAAAAAAAAAAAAACGGGGCCACGAGTCACACAACACCACCGATTTTGGCTTTATGGCATAAAAAGTTTCTAGAAAGCGTAATTTGACGTTTTGGTGACGTCAATTGCCCTCCAAAATCATGCGATTTGACGTCGTTAAGACTATTTTTTGTGATGCTACAACAAAGACACTGTTCACGCGGATAATTCCCAAATGTTGGAGCATTCGAAAACCGTCAAGTTATCGCCGAGATAGTCCCCGATATGTGCAAAAAAGTGGTGGAAAACTACCTCCAAATGATCCAAAGGCGGTCATTTAAATGACATTGCTTTCATACATAATGGTAAAGACCAAGCAATATAATGAAATAAAAGTTTCACCACAATCATAGCTTTATGTGTGTTTTATCTAACTTTAGTTTTGAACCTGAAAAATTGATAAATTTATATTAGTGTTTAATTTTGTTTCAAAGAAAAAACCAGGGGAATGTTATTTGTGTATTAAAATTTTTCTGTTTTACTTCATAAAACTTAAAAAATTATATACACATGCTTTAAATTAAATTATATATTTATACGCCTCTCAATTTTACTTAGCATAGCTTAATACAATTTCGCCCGAAGTGAGAAAAAAACTTTAAAATAAATACAAAAAAACAACTACAGAGAAAACATTTAATTCCATCACAAAACATACCGTTTACTTATATTTAAGACAATTTACAAACCATTGGTCCCTTTTAAATGTGGGGACATCTGAACATATTCTCACGTTTGCCTTTTTTCGCAAACAGACCCCAAAAAAGTTTTCATTCGTTAAATTCCAAAGGAATACAAAACATTTTCCTCATTCCACATCCCTTAAAATATACTGGTGGGTCTGGTAGGATGTGAGTTGAATTGACATTGCGATGGTCGTTGTTAACTTTAGTATTATATATGTATATGTTATAGTATTTCAGTGACTAATACATTGATAAATGGAAGATGGTGGATCCAGAGGATGGTGGCTGAGGCCACGATATATGGAAGCTACAACAGAGATTCCACTCCTTAGCAAATATGTAATCAATCTTGTAGTCAAAGTAAACGATATGAAAAAGAAGACATCTGTGACATTATGCATTCAGGACTGCCTCAAATATACACTACACTATGCCGAAAAGTTTACAATTTATTTAGCGGGAATTAAAGCACATATTTACAATTTGTCTAATGAAACAGTGAGAAAATGTCCATAAATTATATAATGTATGCGGAAGACTTTTTTATTTATAGATAAAAATAAATATACACATATGGTCAAAATGATAAGTACAACCTATATTTTTCTAAAGGCTCGTAGACGAAAATTTGCCTAAATTAAAAGAAAATCAAATACTAATTTGTTTTGTTAAAAAAAAAAAAAAAAATAAATACTACAAAAATAAAACAAAAATACAAAAATTAAATTCAGTATTTTTTAAAAAGTAAAAAATTAATCAAAAAACATTGGATGAAATAATAAGTACATTTAGTTAAAATAAACGAACAATTAAAAAAAATCAAGTTTTTTCTACTAAATTGGCTGAGTTTCGTTAAAAGCCGGTATATCCACCTTTATTTTTAATTATTTTGTTGACTCTTTTTGGTATGCTGACAATAAGCTTCTTGCAGATTTCTACTGGTATTTCATACCAAGTTTTTTAAACAAAATTCCATAACTGCTCCTTATTTTTAAGAACCTCCCTTCCAATTCTTTGTTTCAACTCTCCCCAAAGATTTTCGATTGGTCTTAAATCTGGAGATTGACTTGGCCAGTCAAAAGAGTAACATTATTTTCTTGGAACCAATCCTTTACCAACTTTAAAGTATGTTTCGGATCGCTATCCTGTTGGAATGTCCATCTAAGAGGCATACTTTCCACAACATAGTTCAACATCGTATTTTCCAAGATATCTTTGTAGTAGAATCTGGTCATAGTGCCGGTAATTCGATGTATCGGTCCGACACAATATCACGAGAAACAACCCCAGACCATAATATTACCGCCCCGTGCTTGACCATCTTCTTTGTAAAGCGAACATGGAGTTCCTTATCCTTAGGACATCGAACATACCTGCCACAGTTGTTTCCAAATACATTAATTTTTGTTTCATAGCTCCATAAAAAGTTTCGCCATTTTTTTCACCGTCTCTTCCGGATCAATTGAAATGAATTCTTGCAAACGCCAATCTAGCCTTTAAATTTTTTTGTCTAAGCAAAGGAACTCTTCTGGCTATCCGTCCTGGTAAATGTGCTTCTTGTAGTTTACGAAGACTACAAATCGGTAGCGATGAAATTACATATTTAATTTCTGCTGAAATCACTCTTGAAAACACAAACGGGTCCTTCTTCGCAAGTGTTGCAATACGGATATCTGCTGTTTTTGAAGTTTTTTTGGGTCTTCCACGAATTTCGACGGGCTTTTTAGGCTTTAAAGCATTTTGTACAAAAAATAGCGATCAATTCATAGTTTCTGCTATAGAACGAAAACTTTGACCACTATCCCTCAGTCTTGAAACCGTTTTTCTCTCCTCCGGAAAACAATGACTTTTTCGACCCATGGCTGATTTTCGTTACCATACATTTTGTTATGAGTAAAGGTAAACAACAGTAAAATAACTAGCCTTTCCAAAAATACTACAGCAGACTGCGAAAATATTAAAGAATTGAGCAATGTATTTATTATTTTGATCAAGTACTGAAATCACACCTGAACAAAACTAACTCACATTGAAAACAACGGGAAGCCGCAGTTTTGTTTCTCTTTTGAAGGCATTACCATTTTACCGTTATTTAAATAAAAAAAAGAATTGCCATGTCTACTTTCCTTTACAGTAACTAAAATTAAAAATATAGCACAAATAAGCTTATTTACTTATTTTTTGTATATATAAATATATATTTATATATTTATTATAAATTAGTATCACCATACATATTGAGGTGTATAAGTTATGGAAAAGTTTATTTTAGGAATGCTCATACGCTACTGTGTTATTGCATAGGAATCAGGGCTGCCGATAAACGACAGTGATAAAATGACATTAAAAACGATATTAGATAAAAAAAAAACGATTTTTGTTTTTACCTTCCGTGGTGCACTTTTTTAAGGTTGTTCATAATATAAGATAGTAAAAGCAAAGAACATGGCCTTAGTAAACTGTATCTCGTGTCGAATAAGTGTAATCGGATTATGCTAGATGGCGTTAGATAGATAACACTTCGTACTCAAAAACACTACTAAGGCAGGTTTTTGATTCCTCGAATCACTATTGTTTGAGTTCAACTCAAAGATGAGCATCAGCAAAGTGAAAATACACCATATTTTACGCATTATGTTTCTATTATAAATAAAAATCTAAATAATGTTTATAATCATTATACTGCGACAGTCAATTATGCTCAAGTTTGGTTTCGTCGATTCCGTTCTGGTAATTGTGATGTCAAGGATGTACCTCCTCTTGGAAGGCCAATTGTCGAAAATGTCGGAAGAATAATGGAAATCGTCAAATCTGGCCGTAATCTAAACATTGCACAAAAATCCGTTTGGAACCACTTGAATACATTTAGATACAAAAAAAATAAAGCATGATGTACGGGCACCAAACGAGTTAACACAAAAAACCTCATGGTCAGAATTTGAATCTGCGAATTGCTGCTGAATTACAACAAAATCAAACCATTTCTAAAGCAGATGGTAACTTCCGCTGAAAAGTTGCGGCAAAAGTTTGCAAAACGAAATTGCAAATAATTTTGATTCGTTTGTCGGAATCAGAATAAGAACTTTGTATATTATTTGATTCTTACACCCGAAATGAAATTAGAAACTATTTGAGTTGTGATGATTCTGATTATGAAACATTTTATTTGTATTTCATTTGAAAAATTTCAATTCAAAAAAACAAACAAAATTTTTGAGTAGCAGAGAAAATTTATGAGAACCTGATATTATAATTTCAGAAAATAAATTATTTAAAGCATTTTTAATACTCGCACTTTATCACCAAGCTTTTTTTTTCTGTGCCACCAAACTAAACTATATTTGGTTTCCGTGCCTATTCAGACTACGAAATGAAGAAACTTCATAAAACTACATTTTCATTTCAGGTTTTTGAATCAAAATATCTGTTTCCTTGCGTTTCAATAGAAAAACAGACTCAATGTGGGTTTCTAATTTCGTTTCGAATAAAAAACAAATCATTGTATGAACTGAGTTGTTATTTCGAACATGAATCCAGAAGAATCTAATGCATTTAAAATAAGTTTACAATAACAAACCTGAAACAAAACTGAACTTTCGTGAAAATAGCTGATATAAGCCATATCCAGCAGTAAATTTGTTGGAATAATATTGAAAAAGGTAAATTTCTGGGAGATTGGTTTAGTTTTTGTAATCTTCAGTAAGTTTTTCCTATTGATAGTTGATAGAAATAAATCGTATTTATGGGTTAATGCTTGCTTATTATCAATTTGCTGGCACCGGCCTTACATAAATTCACCCGCAGTCCATCGGCTTGAAAAGCTGTTTTAAATTTATTTATTGGCCGGACAGATAAAGTTTTAATTTTATTATTCAAAATGCTGTCAATTTTTAATTTTTTCCTTAATTTTTGGAATTAAGTTATTTGAAATATTCTGTACTTGTAAGCTGAACAACATGTTTTTCCCCCTCCAACAACAAATTTATGTTGAGTTAACTTTAAGCTGCTAGAATATAAAAAAATAAAGAAATTATTCACAGTGGCCTCTTAGATATTGATTGAAATATTGATGAAACAAATGTTTTTCTCCTCCCAAACACTAAAATTAACTATCTTTTAAAAAAAAAAGTTAATCTCTTACAGTGAAATGAAACCTAAACTTGAAAACTTAAAAGTGACTACAAAAATTCTTGAGTTTAGTGCCGCGATTCTCTACGTTATCAATAATAAGACAGTTTATTAAGTTGAGCAATATAGTGCAATCATAATTATTCCTTTTATTTTATATGCATATTCTTCAATTTTTTATAATTTTTTGATTCTTTGCCTGCGCATATTCCATATTGTTTACAGCATGAGTGTTTCCGCAATATTTGCAAGTTATGAACAAATTCTCATTCCCTCAGTCTTATTTCCGCTTCAATGTTTCTTCACCATATAAAAATAATTATAAGAAAAAACAGTAATAACAGCTAACATACATAATACATTGCTAATAAGACGTCTGTTAATACAACAAACGTTATTTGTGAAAAATGCATCATTTTACCATCTTCGATCTACCTTTGGAATTGAAAATTTGTGTTAAAATGAAACAAATTCTTTGAAGAACTTGAAAACACCCTTCAAAGTGCCCTATCATGTGCTTCTGGAAGACTTCTACAACCTATCGATGCTTCCATGCTATGTCAGACCTCATTCTGGCATGCATGAGTAGTTATAATGAGTGTTTGCACATGGTAGGTCCTGTACACAAGGACTATCTATATAGAAGCACACCATCTCGTACATATTTAACCGATTGTTTATGGTCAATGAACAAACTTCATTTTTTATGATTAAAAGCAAACCATTTCTGAAACTACCATTACAGGAGGATACCACCACCAGCTGTTGTGCACCAGGACAGCCAGCTCTTGGTGTGAAAAGTTGTAAACGGTTTAATGATTTTAAAGAGATTTCAAATTCATCCATAGCGTCATTTGATAGAACACAATTTCCGCCGGGATGTCCTTTGTATTTGTTGCCCATATTAAAGTCATGTTCTAATTATAACGTTCCCTTCCTAAGTTATCTCTATCTGTTATGTTCGCCCCTCCACAACCCCAGAGCCCTGAATGTGATGTGTCACTCCGGTTTGGTTTCATGGCTGAGTGCCACAAGACACAGATGTTGCTGTGTGTGGTTACTGTTGATTTTGCTCCAGGTGGTAATATCGTTAACGTCCTGTTTGGTCTCTTGTGAAAGTATTTTGAAAAATATTTTCAACGTTTCACATTGATGAGCGGTGGTTTATCTATGTGAGAGGATGATGAGATAAATTTGCAAGATACCACAAATATTTCAATATTTACTTTAGCCATGTGAAGTGATTATGCCGCCCGTGGGAGGGCAGAGGATTTTAAGGGAAACTTTTTTATGGGATTACTGTGGCATACAGCGTCGTAGAAGAATCGAAAACTTTTTGAGGGGGCATTAAGTCTAACTACCAAAAAAAAAACGCGAAATAAGTAAGGAGGAGAAGATTTAGATATATATTTCTGAGCATTCCAGTAAATGATGCATGTTATAAGAGAGTTGATAGATTTCTGATATGTTAACGATATTATCAGATATATTAACGATAACCAGAGGGACCAAACCGCTTGTATAGCGTCGTCTTAATGCCTCAGAGTTGGAAACTGGTTTCCAAATTTTATCACAACGTCGATTTGTTTTTAAGAAAATTATGGTTAAAAAATAATTTCGTCAGCAACAAAGAGAAATACGACCCAATTGGTGGCAGAATATGGCAATATAATATATTTTTTCATGACGTTTTATCCCGCAGATAATAAGTCGTTAAAAAAACTCGCTATATTTCATTTCATCTATTTGAATCTATGGAACAAAATTTTCTTACAGACTAACAGCGGCAAAACACTAATAATTTATATTACATACATATATTATTAATAAACAATTTAAGGTAGAAATATTTAATCTTAGAAATCTGTTAAAAAATAATTGAAACAAATATTGAGATGAGCCAAACTCTATGAGTTGATTGCAATTCAAGGCATATTCATAAATTTCATTACGAATATAGTACTGTTTTTTCGCATAAGAAGTAAAGTGCCGAGGTATATCAAAAATATGTGTTCGCCGAAGAGACGTAGGAGGAACATAAAATAGAATCTGTGCCAAAAGATTACAACAGTCGATGTAACCACCGATTATATTAAAAACAAGCAGCGCTGTGTGGAAGTTAGGGCGATATTCTAATGTCTGTAGCCCGAGTAATAAGCATTTTGAATTGTGGGTTGGGAGAGGTTCTTCAAATCTAAATGATGAAAAAGCAAACTTTACAAACACACGTTGCACCGGTTCAGTACGTGCTACATAAATATTGGAATGAGGACACCAAATAATAATGGCATATTCCAACTTAGATCTAATATAAATATAATATATATAATATAAAAATGATTTTAAATGTTTTGCATATACAACCATATCTCTAAATTTAACTGAAGCTTTGAAAAACCTTCTATTCTATAGATTTTTAGTAAGAATTTATAAACACTTAAACTTAAAACTTGATTTTCTGATCACTTACGCAATTCGATTAAAGGACACAATATCAATGACAATTCCTGAAATTAAAAAAGAAATGTTCATTAGTATAGACAGCCGCGAAGTCAAACATCTGAGAAAATTTTTGGTCGGATCAAAGATTATATACATGGCAGGCTGAACAGGCGGGCTGGAAGACACGATAACATTTACAGCGGTCCAAAACATTTATGATGCAGACACTTGCTTTCGCAGAAAAGTTCACTGATCTAAATTGTATTTTGATGACCATTCTAATCATACAGGATCGTTTTGTCTGTTTAAGTATTGCCAAACCGTAAAATTGTTTCTTCATAAAAGACCAACATTTCAAAAAGGCTAATTACATTTTGTGCATATAATAAATTGTGCACTTTTTGTATTTTGAATTGCTTCAAACGCAGTTCATTTTTTTTAATGCAATACATGCTACGAGCCAACTCGTTGAAATTATTTTCTTATTGAACTGCGCTTTGTCATGGATTGCGCTGAATTCTGGCCTTTAATTTCCGAACCATTTCAGGCGAGGTTGCTGTTTTTGGATGTCCACCTTCATGAGATTTTTTAATGCTACCAGTATCATTGTAAAGTTAACAATCTAAGATTTTGTTCACACGTAAATATCGTAGCTCATTAACAATGGCAAAGCAATAAATCTGTTCGAATTCCATTACGATACATTTTTGTTTGACGGTGATTGAAAACAGTATGCTTTTTGCAGGTTTGCAAACAACATAACAGACAGGCTCATTACCATATTTGGGCAAATCATTTCCCTCTGTTCTCTTCATTTTAGCTAATAGAGCCTAATTTAATGTTTTTTAAATAAAAGCTTGTTTTATTACATTGTTCCAACGTTTCATCAATTGTTTGTTGACTTCATCAGGGGCTTCGTATTGACAAGACTATTTAGCATTCACATAGGTTAAATTATAATAACACGAATTTTGAACATTACACAACAAGTATATACATTTTTCACACCTTTTATCTATTACAATAACTTATTTTATTGTATACCTGTAGCTTACACTAACTTTGTCGGTCTGTCAAAGAATGAGGGCGCTGTCATTAGTCGTTTGGTTCCCACAGCAGCGAGAAGTTGGTGACGCTTTGAGTGACTACCTTGTACTTCATTTTATCGGTCTCCTACAAAAATGTCCACCAATTATACAAACCCGTAAAAACTCAGTCGAATTCGGTGTTCGCCTATGTGATATGCTGTGATTTTAATATTTTATTAAGATATCCTTTCAATATCCTTGATTATAATAACATAATAACAATATTCATATTCAGGTAACATTTAACAATAACATTTCATATTCAGATATCGTTTATAACTCGATGTTGATTCAATTTTCATTTTTATTTGCCCACCCCTCCCAACCGGAATGTCTCTGCCTTTGCATTTTGCTCTTTTTATCTTTCTTTGTTATTTCGGGTTTTGTCGGGGAAAAATATGAAAAAGTAAATGGAAATAGTTGAACGTTAGTTGGCAACGGGAATTTGCATAATAAAGTGTAAACCACTGATAATAACAATATCAATTTTGCCCGAGAGGAACACAAAAAGAGCTTTGATTATTATGAAGCGTTATTGGATAGCCAAAAGGATCTAACGAAATATTAAGTATATTAAAATATGTGAGGATAACAAACAAAATCTAAGCCGTAAGCTAAATATTTCATTAAAATGGAAATATGATGAAGCCAACACTACGAAAATGGCCAAATGTCAATAAAGTTATCAGGTCAAAAAGTTAATGAAATTTTTGTTCAAGTCGTACATAAAGTGGAGGGAAAGTACTCACAATAGGTGAAAAAATTTACTGTGATATTAACGAAAATTGGAAAAACCATAACATTCCAGCGGAACATCAAATTGTTTACTCCAGCAACGGCTATCAATAACACATAACAATTTCGATCTAAAAGCCTTTTTTTGAGTACTCACAGAGTTATCGTAGAAACAGTGAAATTTCATATGAGTGCCAATATAATAAAATGTGTGTTAATAAATTTTGAAAAAAAATATATTAAATGGAAAAATTCATTGCCGTGTAAATATCTGAAACACTAAAACAACAACACATGTCAGTAAAATTTGGCATAAAAAAGCAGCCCAATTAAATGGTAAATATTCGCGTAACAGACAATGCAATGAATTACTTGTGAAAAAATTCTGCAAAGTCAGTAAAATAATTACAACTGCCATGCAAAGAGGTAATTTATGGTTTGTTACAGCCCCAATATTGCTCTACTAGAATTGTAATTCAGTGTCCCTTATTTGTTGTACTTGTGGAGGGCAAAAAGATGTGTTGCCTTTGAATACCAATTACGATTTTATATGCAATTCGATCAAGCAACAACGCTTTAACATTTGTAATGAACACCAGCACACACACACACATTTATTTTATATTGTATTATCCTTTATGTCGTGCTCTCGGTGTCTCTTTCTCTCGCTCTTAATTGGCTCGATATGTATTTGTATACAAATGTGTCAAAATGTCAGAAACTCGTTTGCTCTTCGCATTGCTATTTTTTATTTTACAGATATTGACATTTGTATCCTTTTAATGCTGCCGCCATTGCTCGGCACACACATGTGCGAAAGTCAACACAAAGGATACAAATTCATGAAATTTTATGACAGTGCAAGAGATGCTCAATGATTCTCATGTTGGTATTATTGTTGAGTGTTCGTTTTCCTCTGCGACAGATAGATGGGATGGAGACATGTTGCAGGATGCATGTTCAGGATGCATGTTCAGGGTACATCGAGAACAAATCGCATTATATTAGCGTTTTTATGGGGCTTAAAGCGCAATTGTGACACTGCCATGTATGAGCAATGTCATCAGTTCTTTTTTTTTTTTGCGTTTGTGTGCAACAATCATACGACTTGTACCACTTTATAATGTGGGCAGTTGTGGGAAGCTGGACGGAAGTTGTGTTGTAGGCAATCCATGAGGACAATATTAAGTTATATCTGCAAGTTGAGACGATAAGATGTGTTATTGTGAACCAATGAAACAGGCCAAACAATTATCGACAGAACCAGTGAAACAGGATTTATTCCTAAATTCAATGAGCATTGGCCAACAGTTGAAATCTGACATATTTAGGAAACATGATGAACTTTGAGCCTAAAGCATCCAACAGATTTGAAATTGAATTTGCGAAAATACATGACTACGAAGTCATAAAGCTTATCCGCTACAAGAGGCAGAGTGAATCGTTCCCAAAGAATAACTATAAACGGTAGGAGGAAACCAAGCCGCAGCACACTGTGGTAATTCACAAATCTTGCTAGAAAAAATTAAAAAAAATGTCTGGCAACATTCCTTCTGATCGTTTAATGAGCGTCTTAGTACAATAGGTAACTGTAATTCAGCTTTTGTTGCTTGTTTTTAGCTCTGATAAGAAAAATTGAGCTTTAAAGTCAGTTGTTGTCCACAGGTGCATTCAGATTTCAAAGAGAAGCGTATTATTTGTATGACTTTGTTCTATGATTAACAAGTCCACGGTGATTTTATTGTCATAATTTTTGTATTATTATTAAGCTTTATTTCAAGAAAATATATTATCAAGAGAGAAGTTCAGAAAGTGCAAAAAATAAAATATTTCCTTTTTTCAAGTAGAGTTAAGGCTATTTATTCCGTATGGTTCCGGTGTAAATCTACATTTTGGTTAATCATTGAAGTATTCGCTTTAAGGTAAATCAAAAACATCTTGCGCATTTTTGCGACTGAAATTAATAATTGTTAGATATGGTCTTCAAAATGTACCAGAAGATGTGAAAAGAAATCTTAAGGCAAACATAAATATTATTTGTTTTAAGCTAGCCGAAAAATTTATAAAAAGTGGAAGACATCGTGACCGTTTCTTAACATCAAATTCAATTTGGCTTGATGAACCGTATGCATAGCCTAAAAGTGTACAACCAAAAAGTTGTAAAAAAGCTAGGAGAAAACCAAAAAACTTTGATGACTGTAGTGAAAAATCAAAAAAAAAAAAGAAAGATCTAAAACCTTTTAGATTCAACTGACCATCGAGAAATTATTAAAGCTAGTGAGCAAGTGTTTCGCAAAATAAAAAAGCGAGATTTACCCAGTCTTGTGAAAGATCTATCGGAAGCTTTAACCATATAAAAATTTATTAAAAATATTATAATTATTTTAATACTAAAAATGACTACATCCGACTCATAAAAACTCACCTAATAATTGTATTGTATGATTAATTACTTGTATTCAACGTAAATATTAGTATATATATAACTACAAATAATCTCAGAGCATGTATTTAAGAAACCAATCTTTTATCTAAAAATATATTTTTTGTTGACAGTGTGAACATTTAATTTTTGCGCCATTTGACTAAAAAAACTTTTTTCTAAAAAAAAGTTGATTTTTTTACAATCATTTATAAATTTGAACTCATTTTTTTTTTAATACATAAGTGAGAAGTGAACCCTACGTAATTTATTAACTTTATCCAGTTAGATTTGTGGTCTACCACACTGTCCGCAGATGGAAAAGGGGAAAGCTAAATTTTCAATAGTTAACACATTTTGAAACCACCATATTTCCGATTTATCGAAAAATTTACATAAATTACTAAGGAAAAGAAAGATTATGAAGAGTATGACTTCAAAACAGGCTTAATTAAAGTCATTGTTAACAACAATTAAAAAACCTCTCTTCACAAATTGTGAACGCAACACCTTTTCCCACCATTCCGATCCGTTTAATTGTAGGGAATTGTGGGGAACTGAAATTTGGTATATAAATAGATGTCAACCATCCTTTGTCCAAGTACAATGATTTGATACTGAGCACAAGATATATAACTTTACCGATGATGACTGAGATATAACACAAAATTGTCCTTTGCAGGTTCTTTGTAGTGTATTTTATAAAAATTACAGGTTTGAATAAACCTATCCAACTGAACGGTACCAAAAAAAAAACAAATTCCCTTACATCTCTTGAATGAAACATGGGTGAACTTTTCACATCCAATGAGCTCATACGCGTTCTATTTTTAGAGTCATTCGCGCAATCAACCTGATTTCAAACATTATAGTTTGAGAAGCATTTACAAAACTAATTGATTACTTTACTGCTCAACCTGTTCGTCAGACACATAGAGGTGACTGCAGCTCAAATAATGATAGCTGGTTGTATGCGGAACTGAAACTGCGATCAAGTGAATGGTAGTCGTGTGTCCTAACCATCGCGCTACGGTCGGTCTAACTGAACAGTATTAGTATGACCAAATATTTCCTCAGCCACCAAATCAGAAAAGTCTCCTTTTTTGCCCCTGCATTTATCTGAAACAGCTACAGATCTTAGAAACCTTAAAAAGTTATGTTGAGGAAGAAATGCCAGTGCTGAGAAAAGTGATAAGCAATCAGAAAAGACTTTTTTTTGCCCCTGCATTTATCTGAAGCAGCTACAGATCTTAGAAACCTTAAAAAGTGATGTTGAGGAAGAAATGCCAGTGCTGAGAAAAGTGATAAACAAAACGTGACCAAATGTTTGTTTCAAAAGATCTTTATTTATTTGTAAAAAAAACATTTCGTTGCCTTCAAAGTATCCCCTCCTTATTCCCTCCTCCAAAGCGTTTTTTTTTTAAATACCCAAACCATGCAGAATAATACGAAATTCACTTCAGTGTTGAATCTGTTCAATCGAGGAGGATTTAGCACATGTTGGTGCGGGTAAAACCAAGTTATTTCTCTCAATGAACAAAAAGTGTCCTTTTTTGTCGACTACAACTTTGGAATGGTGATTGAATTACTCTACTTCGAATCCGCAGAATCCTGCGATAAGACACAGGCTAATGAATTAATTCTGGAAGTTTAACGAAAAAAATTCTCGGTATAACGTAATTGAAAAAATTATCAAATTCTATATAGAACTTTTCCTTTTAAATTTAATTCTCCAATCCGAAACGGAAATATAGTTTTATACAGATTTGTTTCTCATCCTAAATTAGAGCCGAAACTTGATGTAGTTTCGTCTCTTGGCAGAGGAGAAGACCTGGCGCCAAATTTCCAAAGTTAAAAGTGTTTAAGGCTGGCGGTGGTACGATGGTTAAAGCACTCTACCTTGCCAATTAACGTGTGTATAATTTTCTTCTTCGACCGAAATAGACATATTTATCTATTACACGCTGCCCATAGAAAATAATTCCAAACACATCGATCTTCTGCGCTTCTCCTCCAATTCGTCACACTTTAAACGAAGTTTTAGTCATCCCCTTCTGCGCCGTCCATCGTTTCCATGCCGGAGCATTTGGGTCCATCCACACAACATGGTCCAGCCAACGCAAACGCTGTATATTGATGAGTTTGGCCACGCCGATGCCGGCATATACATACAGCATAGAACTCATTGTTCATGCGAAGCCGATACACTCCGTTAACGATGATGAGTCCATATATTTTCCGGAGTATTTTCCTCTCGAAAACTGCCAGTACTGTCTCATCTGCTTGCGTCATAACCCAGGATTCTGTGCCATACAACAAGACAGGTAGAACCAACGTCTGATACAGTCGGATTTTTGTTTGTCGAAAGAGGGCTTTATAATTAACTCGCTTGCTTAGCTCATCTGTTAGCAAGCAATATTCTCCTCTTTATCTCCATGCTAACATCATATTGCTTACAGCGGAACCGAGGTAGATGAATTCTTCCAACACTTCAAAATTATGGTTGTCAACGTTCACACAGCGTTCCAAACGAGTAGACTCTTTGTTCGTTGAAACCAATAACTGTGTTTTGTCCTCGTTTACCAGCAGACCTATTTTCGCTGCTTCCTTCTCGATGCTTGAGAAGGCTGCGGTAACATCTCGCAGTTTTCTGCCAATGATGTCTGTATCGTCTGCATATGCAATGATCTTAGCGAGCCTTTTGACATCAAACGAGGATTTAGGCAAGGCGACGGTCTATCGTGCGACCCATTCAACATACTGTTGGAGATGATTATGAGGAAAGCTGCAGCTGCACATAAAATTAGGCCTTTCCAAAAACTTTCTTAAGGTTCTGGACAAAGATGGTGCAGTATTTAAATATTTGTTAGTGGTTTTTCATAAAATTTCATATGATAAAATCAAGGAAGGCATATTTGTTGGCCTTCAGATCAAGAAGCTATTAAATGATGACAATTTTTCACAATGGTTATTAAGGAAAGAACATGCAGTTTGGAAATCTTTCAAGAGCATCGTGAATAGTTTTCTTGGAAACAATAAGAGTGAAAACTGCAAACAAATTGTTGTTGAGCTAAATTATCACAAATTAGGTGCACGAATGCCATTTTCTTCATTCGCATTTGGATTTTTTTCCACTAAACCTGCGGTGAGCGACAAACAAGAGGAGCGTGCTTACCAAGATTTAATGAAAATTTAAAGATATTATGAAGGATTTTTGGACAAAAACATGCTGGGAGACTATTGCTGGACTCTAATACGTGAAACCAAAACAACAAAATACAAACGATATTCAAATAACGCCATTCACTTTTGAAAATTTATCTTATCTTATATATATATAAAAATCAATTGCTGTGCGTTAGTCTCGCTAAAGCTCGAGAACGGTTGGACCGATTTGGCTCATTTTGGTCTTAAATTATTGGTAGAGTATTCCGGTTTAAGGTTTTTAAGGTTTAAAAGGCTTTATTTGAAGTGATAGATGGCGTTGGAGATGAGATTTTTGCAATTCATTTTGAAGGCAAAACAACGTTTGCCGGGTCAGCTAGTTGATTTATAAATAAACTAACGATTTTTTATGTAAAAAAAACGAATAAAAACATTTATTTTTGTATCTCGAAAACTTGACATAATAGAGAAAAACCAATCAGGGATTCGAATTCAGCTTACTAAATTCCCATAGGAAAGATATTTGGTTGCTCTAGTCCAAAATTTTGTTGGCTAGTGTTATTTAAACCTCATGCGGACGTGAAGGTGTGCATAGACAGATTGAAGAATGTAATTATATTCATTAAAATAGTGCGTCAGTCTCATATTCATAACCTTGCAAATAGAAAAGACCGCTTGGCAATTGTTCGAATATTACTTCTCATTAGAGAGGGCAAATTTACTGTCAACAAAAAACTCAATGATTTCATTCTCATCAAGGAAACAGAGGGTGTACTTGTATGACCCCAGCGAGCATATTTATTTAATGTGACATCTCCCTGTATCGCTGTTTCATCTTTTAATTATGAGTAATGTCTGTGATAATCAAAAAAAAAAAGAAACAAGTAAATTTAATGACACCATTTAAATACAAAGAAACTACTCCGTACCCAGATATTGGTGTTAACAACAAAACCAAGGAGACAGTGGCTGGCATTTTTGTACACATTTGCATAGGTTGCTGAGGAAGTGAAAACCCTAACTTACAATGGAAATTTGTTGATTTTGTTGTCTAAGTGCTCAAATATTAAAATGTTCAAATATTAAAATATTCAAATATTCAAGTAACACAATATTCCAACATTTAGTTCATCTATCATTAAGATAACCAAACATATCAATTCCTTAAACAGCTCTTATACTTAGCTGTAATTCTGCAGCTCAGTATGACGCTTGCTCTGTACACATCGCCATGACAAATGAGTGAAAGTTTGCTGCTCCTACCCAAAAATCAGACAAGCAAAGCACATTATTGAAGCTTGACGTGTAAAAGGTAAAAAATTCGTACATGACTACCTACTTGTGTACATCTGTAAAGTACTAATGATTGTTCGCACAAATTCAAAGTTTTAAATACTCCCACCCTGAAATGCCGTTGGGAGTGATGTGTACAAATTGCACAAGTTACACAATAACGATGATAATGATGATGATTACAACATCTGTGATTCACTTGTTGGAAGATGATATTCAAACAGTTTATCGTGATGTTATTGTCAGCATTAAACCACGCATCCGCCTGTCTTCCCTCTCCAGATCACATTTCCTTAACGAGTATTTGAATACCTCGGTTTACGTTGGCACCGAAATTCCTGCACGTAAACATTGGCCTTGCCTGATTGTCACACATTTGTACGTTGCGATTGTTATCTCAAATATATCGGATATTTCACATGACGTTACGAATACTTTTATGATTATGGAAACTATTTGAATACTTTGATAGGAGGAGTATGTGAGAGTCATAACAAAAGATGTTTTCTTTTCTTATGACAACGAAGAAATCCTTTTTATTGAAAAATATATTTAGTGTAAAAATTCAAAAGGGGAAAAGGGATATAAAGGCAATCTTAAAGCATTTCAAAGTAGGCATTTTTTCTCATTTTCGTAGAATGTGTGAATTGTAATATTTTAAGAGCCTTTAAGAGATTCTTAAAAATGAGATTAACACTTTCATGAGCCGCATTATATAAAAGCACTTTGGTGGCCACCATTAGCATAATAAAAGTTGCCGCCAAAAATAGTAAGCAAATTTTAGACAGATCAACTGACTTGTTAATACTCGTACCTTCGCCTAACATAGTGATGGTTCCTTACAAAAATGTGAAAATGCCGGAAGAGGCATAATAAATCGCTATATTCTTATCGAAAAATACTTTGAGTTTAAGTACAATTAATGAAGTAAATCCTTCTCTTAGAGTTTATAGAGGTACTACAGACATTTGCAAAATAAGGTAATTTGTATACCTGACACGCAAAGAGGCAGGGACATACAGTCTATTTGCACTCACAAGACGAAGTCTGCTAAATACCTAAAACGTATTGAATTGTACTGAATTTAATGCTACTGAATGGGAATTATGTATTAGCAACAATGGGAATTATGTATTGCAACTTTATTATGAAAACGTGTTTACAAATGATTCATTGAAAGTATTGGCCAACTTTTTTCGCAACTTTCTGGCCAAGCTCGAATTCCGTCACGGTAAAACTTTTGAGACTCTCCACGAATCTAGCCATTCCTT
>JAHXMU010000225.1:63032-80838 GCA_019455685.1 Philornis downsi
GAATATGGCGGATGGGGTAAGACTTCCCATTTCAGCGTTTCCAGGTAAGCTTTAAAGGGCTTGGCCACGTGAGGCTAATCGTTAATTAAAGTCGATACTGATCCCCGTAACGGTTTCGCTTGGTTTCAACACCTCGTACTAAGTAACACCGACCTGGCCCCACCAAATACAGAGCATAACCTTCGCAGCGTGGATATTCGTAGAAGCAACGTAGAAGTATGACCGGGCAGTTCCCATGACTTTCTTTTCTTTGGATTTCTGTAATGGCTCCATTTTTCATCACCCGTTACAATACGATGAAGAAAACTATTCCTTTTTTGTCGCTAAAGCAGTTTTTCTTCTTCTTATGTGGCGACTGAAATAATCTTCAACACAGACAACAGGATCCAAAATTTGAAATAAAAAATCGACTTTCTTACTTTTTCACAACACAAAAGTCGATTTCGATTTTTTCGCTTTCTTCAACAAACAGTCGCTTAGTCGAAATTCGACTTAATGAGCCCTGAAAGCCAAGTACATGAAAGAGTATTGTGATACATTCTATTTTCATTCTGTGTTGAAATCGATAATCGATTTTCTTGGTTTTTCACAACACAAAAGTCGATTTCGACATTTTCGCTTTTTTCGACAAAAAGTCGCTTAGTCGAAATTCGACTTAATGAACCCTGAAAGCCAAGTACAAGAAAGAGTAGAGTAATCTGTTCATTCTGTTCATTCTTAAGCTCAACTTTGCCAATCGCTTAATGTGTGACAAATTTGACTTACATATATTTAGTCAAATGCAATTCCATAAAAAAAGCTATGAAACTAAAAATAAATGTGTTAAGTCGATGATTTTTATCGCAGATATCAGGAGAAGCGTTTTTAAAGAAACTTTAATTTTTTTTTTCAAATTCTACAACGTATAGCGAAGCAATACAGAGCAAAATAATCGAGTTACTGAAATCCATGAATGAATTGTTACAGTTACAGTTACAAAGCGGGAAATTTAGCCTCCACATCTTCTAATCGCTTGCACAAAATTCAACCAAATTTAACACATATCAGGCGTTTGGTAATTGAAGCTTTGAAGAATGAAAATGCGCCCATTTGGTGCCTTCTCATACAAATTGACAGATTTATCGAAATTTGCTTTGCCACTGCAATCGCTAATTCGCAGCCTTAACTTATTTAAATTGTTGTCAATTATATTGCGCTATAATACTGGGTAAAATGTGCAAAAAATCGACGGAATCGACGGCCACGCTCCCTCCGTTACCTCTGAAATAAATACCCTATTTAATTGATATATTTCTAGATTCGCATCTTTTATTCCTGCCTATGGAATCTACGTTCACTATAATTACAACATATTCAATGCACTATATTCAGCATAATTGAGCTCGGATCAAGCTTTTAGTGCTGTGAATAGAAATGGATTGAATTGCCGCGCCACTTAAGATGCCACACATACAAATTGACCAATTGATAAAGCAAAAATCGATAGCCACATTTCACATTTCCCAAACGGAAGACTTTCTAAAGTTACAATTTTCATTTTTTATTGTGCTTTCTACTATACTAGTACTGTACTTTAGTTTAGTTTAAGATTTTCATAAAAGAAAAGTTCGAATTTTAATTTTAAATTAGCCATATGCACAAATTTTTATTCTATATAAAACACCAGTATTATAACATAAATTTCACCGAAATACTTATCGAAATGTTGCTGCTGCTAATGTCCAGAAAGGAGAGAACTAACTAATAAGCTGCGCTTTGTTTGCATTGAGTGCTTATTAGCATATTTGAAATATTGGAATGGTCAAAAAATATATATCCGCTTCTTAAACCCCATAAACATAAACCCCACCCATACCTCAATCCATCTGCATTCAATTAGGTTTATAATGTTTTAAATTTGAAGCTAAAGAGTGAGAAATTGAAAAATTCCTTAACAGTGCTTTCATTCAAGATATTTTTTGCAGAAACGAAAGGGCCGTTTGGTGAAGATGCATGTAAGTCGATTCACCCTACTAAAATTACTGTACAGGTTTACGGTATGAATTGATATATCCATTCATTACATCGGATGGACTCTCCTCAACAGAGTCGAATAATGCACTAAACGTCGAAAAACTCCCTATAGATCTAGCAAAAGAGATTTAATTAACATGCTTCTGGACAAAGTTTGCATTAGCTTAGTCTTGAGCCGATCACGCAGCTTTCTGTCCCTTAAAAATTGCGTCAGAATGGCTTTTCTGTCATTTGTGCTTCTTGCCTTTTTTTAAATTTAGAGGAAGCCAGCGTGGCAGCTTACGAGAAGACTCTATTCAAAAGCAGTAGCAAATAAGATTCTCTTTCCTCTTTTTATAAGAAAATGGCTCGTAAATGGCAGCTTCTCGAGCTGACAAACCAGTTGTTACTGTATGACAAACAAATAGTAAATTTAAACGTATTATCATTCAAAACGTCTGGTCCTAACACGGTAGTTAGGACATCCAACTATGATGATCATGGGCTCGAAACCCGGTAGTCTTTGATTGACAGTCACCTCCACGTATCGAAGGAATACTTCAAGTAGTTCACAAATTGACATTCAACGTATGTGAGAAGCTCTACCATATCATATTAGTGGCATGTAAAAAGTAGGAATTTTATTTTATGAAGCTGACTAACGAAAATATGCATCATTTAAAATTTGAAGTAAGTGACGTCTCAATTGCGTCAGCACACACTATTTCATTAAAGGTGTGGTGACTACATTTTACTGTAATAATCAATTATGTTTTACTATAATAATAAGTTATATTTTTCATTTAAGTTCATGAATTGTTTCAAAATTTTTCATTCTAACTGAAACGTTGAAATAAAGAAGACCTGAAATTAGTGTCTGTTCGGAATTTTAAAATTTGTGTATAATTATCATTGAAAATTTAGAGTAAGTGACGTCTCACTTGTGTCAACACACACTGTTTCATTAAATGTGTGGCGACTACATTTTGCTGTACTATTATTCTATAATAATCAGTAATATTTTTCATGAATAAGTTCATGGATTGTTTTTCATTTTGACTGAAACGTTGAAATAAAGAAGACCTAAATTTTGTATCCATTCGGAATTTTAAAATTTTTATATAATTAAAATACTACAATTGGTGACCCCGAGAAGCACTGAACATGTTTCAGATCCCAATCCGTAACCATCACTACTCATGGAACGAACCTGAAACACGGCGAAACCTCACTCAACGATGGATCCAACATTAACAGTGAACAACAAGTTCAGCAACAGCAAATTCTACCTCCTAGCGGTAACGGCGATGAGTTAAATATCAGCAATGAACCTGGCGTACTACCACAGCCAATACACCGGGAGGTAAATGCTTCGGCACTCAACAAACTACCTCAGTTTTAGTCTCAAAATCCACAGGTATGGTTCGCTCAGTTGGAGTCGGTATTTGCATTAACTTGAATTACTCGAATTACTCGTGAACAAAATTTCAACATGTTCTATAGCGAACATGGATCCAAATGTTTGTGAGTACATATCGCTTAAAATTTTTAACCCACCTCATGAAAAGACTCAATATGCCGCTGTTAGAGAAGTCTCATTAAAAACATTCGAGAAATCTATCCAAACCAATACTCAAAATTACGAGATAATAAGCCATCGCAATTTATGCAGAAGATTAGGAATCTTGCTTTACGACACTTGAGCTCAGAAGTCCTCAAGTATATTTTTATCGACAAAAGGCCGAATCATATACGTGCTGCACTTTATACAATGACAGATCAGAGTTAAGACATTCTGGCGGCAAAGCCTAACCGAATATAGGCTACATTCAAGCAATGCCCAATTTACGCATTAGAACAATCAAATACTAAAGTTGAAAAGTCAGAAGATGAAGTTTCTGTTAGGTAATTAGCTATTCATCTTAAAAGTCTATCACAACGTGCCGAGAAGCTATCAAAGCAATCCAATAACTGCACTCAAAAGTATGTCGTAGCTGAGAATGACAACACAAATTATTGATGATACCACTGTCGGAAAAACTAATTCAAAAACAATGATATACCTACTAAGAAGGCAATTTGATCACCGCTACCGCATTCTTTACACTAACATTTTTAACTTGGACTATTTATGCGTCCCTTCCATATCGCTCTTCATTGATTAAGGTTCATTTTGTTGCATTTCTATTATTTGATCCAGGGAAATAAAATAGCAAACGTGAATAAATTTTAAAATATTTTCCGCTTATTTTATTAAAAGCCATCATCCACAACATCATCATTGTCGTCGTAGTTGCTGTTGTTGTTGTTGCTGCTGTTATTGCCATTTCTATTGTCGGCATTATCATAGTCAACAACATCACCCACATCCCTGACACTTTGACAATGTTGTCGCCAGCTACAAAACCACTCAACAACATTATAGTATAACATTCTAAAGCATTGTTATTGTTGTCGTGTTCCCTCGTGTCTTGAGCGCAAACAATTATGAATAGTTAAGTCTTAAATACGGCAACAATGAGAAAAATTGCAAGCGAATAAACCTCGCAACAGCGGAAAATCCAACCAGTATCAACGAGGGACAAACCCTTTACAACCACAATTCAATGAAATTCCACAGGCATAAGAGTTTGTCGAGAGCCTCATCGGATTGTGGACTCATGTGACATGAAGTTTACACTTGACACGAGGGCCCAGTGTGCTAATTCATTACAAATGAACGGGATGTTGGGGAGCCTTTCATTCATTCAGTGAACTTAAATGCATTCTATTTTAACGACAATTCCGAACGTCAGTTCGAGAAGCATTTAATAGACAAGTCGATTACTCGACTACTTGAAGTGTGAGCTAATTGACGCTCAAACAAAGATAGGTTATTGCATCAGGTATCGGGGTTCGAAACCATAATGTGATGAATGATAGTAGAGTGTTATAAACATCATGCTATGGCCGGTCACAACTGATTCATTAAAGTTAGAAATTTAAATGGGTTTAAACTATTGAGATAATATTTTCAAATTCGCTGGAATCATTGATGCTACGCCTACTAAAATATCCATATTTCATTACAATTGCTTCGAAAAACTCTTCACAAGCCCCCCGTGTTTAACGCCTAGAGAATATTGCCATTGTTTACCAACTTGAAGATGGCCGCAATAAGTGATTGAAGAGTACGAAGCGTAAGATCCAAACAATACCCACAGTAATAGAACATGAAATGCTGATGAATTTATTAAATCTCTTTCAAATGGAGAGAAAACCCAATAAACATTTCTAATCAAAATCGTGGGACTATAACAATTATAAGTTTAATTTTAAAAATTTAACTTTAACGCCTACATCGTTGGGTTGGCGGGCTCATGGAGTTTTAGTCGCTATGAATCACTTCGACGGGAAGCGTCGCGCATTTTGCGTGCGCGCATTTTACGAGAACTCTCGTTCATATATTGCTACTAGGCGACTATATTGTGCTGAATATGGACTACGGCGAATTAGTGAAGCTCAGAGTGCTAATTTAATCAAAATATGGGTAAAGCGTTTTGAAGAGACCGGTTCAACATTTAAACCACAAGCAAATGGTCGCCCAAGAACATCCAGGACAATGTTGAGAGAGTTATGCAGTCAGTACGAGGAAATCCACAAATGTCGACTCGCAAGAGATCGTCTGTCTTACAGTTATCGCGACGAAGTTTGCAACGAATTTTAACATTGGATCTTAAACTGTATCCATATAAGCTGCAATTAACACAAGAATTGAAAGAGTCCGATTTCACAGCAAGGCTCGCATTTGCTAATGAAATGCTTAATCGATTTTCCAATTATGAATGGGTTCGTAAACCGTCAAAATTGTCGTTACTGGAACAGTGAAAATCCCAAAATCAAACACCAGAAGCAATTGCATAGTCCTAAAGTGACAGTATGGGCAGCAATCTCTGGCAGAGGAATAATTGGGCCCTTTTTCTTCGAAAATGCGAGGGGCCAAAACGTCACGGTTAATACGGAACGCTATGTTGAGATGTTCGACGGATTTTTGACTCCAGAAATTGAAAGTTCAAAAATAGTGAATTCCAGAACTTGGTTCCAACAAGATGGACCTACCTGCCACACATCAAATGACTCCATGGCGGTGTTGAAGCAGATGTTCCCTGGCAGACTGATTTCGGAAAGAGGTGATATCCCATGGCCCCCACGTAATCCAGACTTGACGCCTCTTGACTTTTTTTTTGTCGTAATACCTCAAATACAAAGTCTACAGTAATAATCCAAGAAACATCGTTCAGCTCAAGGAGAATATCCGTGGTGAAATGGCAGCCATTACACCAGTATTACTGAAGAAAGTTTTCAATAGTTTTCGTTTGCGGTCGGGGGAGTGCCGTCGTAGAGAGGGTCACCATTTAGATGATGTTATTTTTAAAAAATAAACTCCATTTATTCCTCTACAATGCCTTATATTTATTTTAACCATACCTTTTGTACTTATTTTTTAATCTATTTTTTAAATATGCACGTTCTATTGCGCCACCCTATACAAGCTTTTCAAATTCGAATTGCAAAGAAGAACACGCGCAGTAGTTTTCTTGAAAACTTTGTTAATTAATGAAAACTTTTAAAAGTTTTATATAAATCCTGTTAACATTTTTTCCGTTCACAGATGATTCGTTCGTCTACCGTTTTGTATTTCTTAAGTTTTATTTTTCAGTCATGAAATAATGAATATTTTCAAGTTTTTTTTTTTTTTTTTGCACGAAATACAACAATCATTTGATGAGTTTTTTAATGTTTCTCATGTATAAAACTTATTGAATTTTGTTTCGCTTTTATACTGCAAAATGTGAATGATTGTTGATATCTTCTATGTTGGCTTCGAATGGTTAAAGGTAAAATGTTTGCTGGTGACATAAAGCTACAAATCAAGTTATTTATGATCTTCCTTTCGTCTATAAACACAGACTGTCCTTCGGAAAGGTATACTACTTTGTTTATAATTTTTACTTAGATGAAAGAAAATGGATCTTATATTGATAAACGTTTTATTTAATGTCGGCAATTACGTATGGAATATAATATCAGATAAGTGTCCGCCTCTGCTAGCCTCACAAATGAGCGCCTTTTTGAGGACATTTTTCATTATGTTCTCACACATTTCACACGGTATTTCATTAATTACATCACGAATATTTTGCTTATATTGCTCAAGCGTTTCTTTTTTGTTTGCATAAACCTTGGTTTTCAGATATCCCCACAAAAAGAAGTCCGGAGCAGTCATATCAGGTGACCGTGAAGGCCAATCAACATCACCATTTCTTGAAATAACTTGTTGTAGAAAGAGATCTCTCAGTAATTCCATTGTAATCCTTGTTGATACCACATGTCAATCAAGCCCAAAGCATGCAGTTTTGGCATTAAAAAGTTTTCAATCATATCACGATATCGCTCCCCATTGATATCAATACGCCGTTTTCAGTTTCAAAGAAGTAAGGTCCAATGATTCCTTCTGACCAAATTGCACATCAGACTGCCACTTTTAATGGATGCAAAGGTGACTGATGAATAATTTGAGGGGTTTTCATTGCTCAGAACCGATTATTCTGTTTATTGACATATCCATTCAAATGAAAATGTGCCTCGACACCCATCATGATTTTTTCATGAAAATCGGGGTTGTCATGGGCGAGCTGTATCACCCTATTGGCATATGTACGGCGGCCTAAATGGCCTTGTGGAAGAAGCTCTTGTATCAACTAAATCTTAAATGGAAACAAATGTAAATCCTTGTGCAAAATTGTGGCCAAGGTTGTTCTTTGGAGACCAAGCTCTTGAGCAAGGCATCGAATTGAGGTTGATGCATTGGTTTGGAACACTTTCTTGAGCAGCAATAATGTTTTCAGCCGATCTTGCAGTACATTGTGGTCCCTGCTTGGCCCTATCAGCTACAAACCTTCTTTCTTCGAAATCATTCACTACACGATGAATAGTACGCCCTGTTGGCACGTTGTTTCTCCCAAAAATTTCACGTAACTTTCTCATCGTCACAGTAATCGATGAATGATTTTGATAAAATGTTTTAACGATTAAAACACGTTGGTTTATCGAATATTTTTCCGTAATAAATTTGCTACGTCTCTACTTCACGACTGCCAAATATGAACCGTGAAGACTAATGTTTACCAAAATGGCGGTAAAACAAAGTAGTATACCTTCCCGACGGACACCCTGTATAACTTCTTTGCCACGGAGTGCTTAAAATTTGCAATAGTACTACATTATGATCACCAATTTAATTACTCTTTATTTCTTTATAGAATGATTGCACTAAAAAATGTGGCCAATCCACCAAAGTATAAACTGTTAAACAAGTAAAGATTTTCCTACGGGCAGAAAATTCCTTCCGATAATGGCAGAAATAATTTTAAAAATCCTGCATAAATACTATACTGATGTATTTCTTAACAATGATTGTTTTCGTGAAATATTCGAAAAAGTTATTTCGCAGTTTGGAAGAGTGATTTCGTCCTTTTTCTTTTTGAAAAAGTCAGTTAACAAATTTCAATCAAGTGAACTAACTTACATAAATTTTCAATCGACATCCTTTTGCGTTTGTGTAAAATTGTGGGTGGCGCCAGAAGTGGCGTGGTAAGTTGCTAGGACCTTGCCAAAAACTATTCTGAACCAACTCGCCACTCTGAAGTCCTCCAGTTTTGAAAATACTCATATACATTTGTATGTGTGGTACTCTAATGGAAGTGGCAATTAAATTTAATGTAAGCTGAATTTAATGTAATCGAAAAACATGAATTAAAATATGAATTAAATTAAGTCTCCTCGGCGAGATCTGGCGGCGTCCGTTACGGAGAAGTCGCCCGTGGAAAACCTTTTAAACCATTTCTGGCAGGTTCTTTCATTTGGTCCGTTTTCTTCATAAACAAACTTTATTTTTCGACTGTCTTTAACAGTTTTAACAGTTTAACAGTAATATGCCTAAAATGCACTTTTTCGGCCATTTTTTCACTTTTTAAAACTTTTTTTTTAAAACGCTTTAACCACTCACGACTAGAACGAAAACACAACTAAATAATAGTAAACAGTTTATAGAGGGGGTTGGAGGAAGTTATGATAGTGTTTGCAGGAACTCTACGTCATAAGAAGTGACGTATGGTGACCTAACGAGTTAACTGAACGAACTTTCCAAACAACCCAGTAATATATGAGTGGCCAGAACTCTCCTACGGATGTTCTTTGTCTCTGATTTCTTTCTTTGAAACTACAAAAATAGGATTACTTGCAGTTCCAGGCAAAATGATTACAGTGGATCTCTCCAAGATGAGTGATATGTCCTCTTAAAAAAAAAGAAATGAAAGATTGGAGGTTTCGATGACCTCTTCATGAGTGAAGAAATAGTCACAGCTGCGGAAACGGAAGCAGATTTAACCCATAACGAACCAATTCATTAGCCGCCTAATAGATACGAATGGTCAAGTGTAACTAAGAACTTTTTTGTCCGGCATCCAGTAACTGGTTCTTAAACTGAACAGATGAACATGGTTCAGAATTAAGTTGCTAGAGAAACTGACGTACCGCTACCGGCACTTTAGAACCGGACACAAGCAATCCAACAGTGATGGAGAAAATTGAGTGGATATGGATTTTATACATACAGGGTGCGCCATAAGGGTGTTGGCGCTTTAAATATTCAATTAAAAAAAAAATACGAAAGATAAAAAAAAGATATATTTGTATTTTTAAAAAGTAGAAGCATGTGGACTTTTAAGACTTAAAAATAATGTTGTCCAAATGGCTTTCCTCGGCTGCTTGACACTCTTGGAACCGAAGTCGCAAATTTTGGAAAACTCGTTGAAAAGTTGTTCTCGGTATTTTGTTACTTTCCTGAATAATGTTCCTCTTCAACTGCTCTAAATTGGTCGGATTATTCTCGTAGACTACCAATTTGAGGTAGCCCCATAGAAAATAATCGCATGAAGAGAGATCGGGCCATTCAATATCCCCCCTTTTCGAAATGAGTTTTCCAGGAAAATCATTCTTCAGCAGCTCTATGGATACCCTAGCCGTATGACATGTGGCCCCATCCTGTTGAAACCACATCCTCGAGGTATTGCCTTGAAGTTCATGCAAAGCTGGCACCAAAAAGTCTGCTAGCATGTTGCAATAATTGTTCGCTCTAACCGTCATCGCATGCCCTCTTTCGTCCTCAAAAAAGTATGGTCCAATAATACCGGTTGACGTTATCCCAGCCCACACGATAAGCTTAGGGCTGTGAAGTGGACGTTCATGCAAACGTCGGGGATTAGTCTCGGACCAGAACCGACAATTTTGCTTGTTCACATAGCCACATAAAATCACGTTGTTGAAATTGTTGAACCGCTCTAGCATCAAATTGACAAAGTTAAGTCGGTTATTGGCATCATCGGGTTTTAATTCTTGGACTATCTGAATCTTATAAGCCTTCAAATGCAAATCACGTTTCAAAATTCATCGTAAAGTTGTTCTTTTGACATCCAACGACTGACTTCTCTTACGTGTTGACTGTTGCGGATTTCGCTGAACTGAAACACGAACACGCTTCACAATGTCGGCTGATCTTGCAGAAACTGGGCGACCACGAACCGCAATTGGTACTGTTGAGCCGGTTGTTTCGAACATTCTGATCCATTTTCGTATCACATTGGCGCTTGGAACTTCACTTAAATCGTGTAAACCGTGTTCATGCCGATACAAACGTCGTGCAGTAATCACTGATTTATTGTTTTCGTAATACGCTCGGACACAAAATGCACGCAGCACTCCCGTGTACGGCTCCATGGCGACTAAATTTCCAGGAAGCGGCGCAGCGAACAACATATCCCCCCGCCACCCCGCGTCCCGCGTTACCGAGAAATTGAAGAATTAAATCGCCAACACTCATATGGCCCACCCTGTATATTGTAATGAAAAGGGCATAAGCTGACGGAAGGCAAGCATTGCATATTTTCTAAAGAAGTTAGTAAACCTGCCGTATTGGTATGTGATCCGGATCAGATACAAATCCTTATACTTTTGCCTACAATAGGACCCAGTAGCTGGTTATCTGGTGGATGGGGAGCAAAGAGAAGATTCTACAGTTCAAAATGTACGGAGGAAAGTAAGCAGACTCTCTGCTGTCATAGATTGTTTTGATACATCAAGCAGACCTCGCAATTATTAATGAGTAATACTCCTAGAAGATTAGTAGATATTGACTTGACTCCTGGAAAATTATTGGATATTGACTTGGAGGTGGTAAAACCACAGTCTCCCTGTACATACCAAAATTTAACAAAGAAGATTAACAAAAGAAAAAACAATTTCATATGAACGCAGTTTGATGAAACTATTTTAAGAAGTTGATATTTGGCACCGAGTAGCATTGAAATAAATAAAGTTTTTAATATTATGCAAAAAATAATGGATTTTGTTTTCATTTTTATATTTCAAGACCACGGCCTGACTATAATTTCGACGCTTAATCATACTTTTTTGCTAAAAATCTGAATTTCGGTTCTTTTCCTTTAATGCTTCTACTGAAATACAAATTGAAAACATTGTGATCGATGGCTTCAAGTAATTTTGATATTATCATTATTTATTATTTGACTTCTCGACAGTGCCAAATTTTGGAATATTTAAATATTTGTGTAGTTGGATATTAGCATTTGTTAATACTTCCAATACATGAGAAAATTTTAATTTTTTTTTTGTTTAAAAATAATTACAAACACTTCTGTGTTCCGCCTTTCATACAATTTGTTTTGCATTCAATTGGTCAAAAGTAAATTAATATTATTTATTTTCGAGGGGAGGAAGCGAATACAAGCCAACTGCTTAATTAAAACTATCATCAAAGATAATAAAATTTTCATTACCAATGAAACCACATTTTTTAATACGATAATGTTTTTCAGAGCAAATTGCAATAAATAAAAAAATCGAACATTTTACACAGAATCCAGTCAAATAAATTGCATTTATTGATAAGTCAAAGGGGTTTTTTTCTTCTTCTTTTTATATCGTGTGTGGCCATGGTCGGGGAAAGTGTATTCAACCGCAAATGGACTGAAACACTTTCACTCTCCCAAATAGCCAACCAGACGGCTGCCCACCCACGCAGTCAGTTGGCCGTAAACAATGGACTCAATTAATGAGATTTTTCAGGTGTTTTGCAATGCCCATCCATCAACGCAGACAACAACAGTGATGACAATGGAATCGTACTGGAGTGAAAGTGATTGCGTTTGAGTGCACAGAGAATTGCTGCAACGAATCGACGTTTTCAAATGAAACAAAACGTAAATCGACAAGTAATTTATCTGGGAAATTACATCAAATTTAATGAAAATATACTGCAATTGAAAGCAAGTGCATTTGTGCTTCAAAGGAAAGAATAAACAACAAAGAGCCATTTCGAATAAATTAATTAACAAGAGACGCTGGGACATAAAATGATACATTCAGAGCACATGGTTTCGATTCATTTGTTAAGACTTCTTTATTGCATTGAATTTTGGAATAATAAAAAATACTTAGAAGCAAAAACAATTAACATTTAACTAATTTACTAAGTTGCAAGGATGAATTTGTTAAACTAATTTCATACTACAATACATAACTGCATAATATTTCCCTTCAACATAACGTGTATTCACGTCTATGCCGGTAATCCTTTTACATTTTATTACTTCCTTTTTATTAACGTACGCCCATCTGCGTGGATATCCGTTCGTTTGAGCGAAATCCTTCTTCATCCAGTCATTTTATTAGGTTTGGAAGAAGAAGAAAAATATTCTTACACACTAATCCACATAATTTTGCCACAACTGCGCCAAAACTAAAAACTAAAACTTTTGGCTAACTTTGGCTTACTGCACTAAAACCAGGAGCATGAGAAAGAGATTGAAATAAAAATAAAAATATCAGAGGAACATATCATGGAGCAGTAAAATTTCCTATTTAGACAAGTATTGTTTTTGTTTTTTTGGAAAATTTCAAAAATTCTTAAAAGAAATCTCACAGTCAACCAATTTTTCAGTATAACTATATAGGTATGCAGGAAGGGCGGTCGCAAAACTAGCCGCTGCCAGTAGTTTGAAAAAAATTATTTTGCTGAAAAGTGTCACCCTTACAAAACATGTGTTTTAAGTTTCAAGATGCCTTACTGTATTTTTATTTGAGCCATCTAAATTAAACGATTTCAGTGAAAGTGTAAACATGGAAAAAATTGATCATCGCTATATAATTCAATATTTCTATTTGAAAGGTCTAAGTCCAACCAATATTAGAGCTGAGCTAGATTCTACTGTTGGCGAGTCTACTTCTTTGTTTACAACTCCACAATATTGGGCAGCAGAGTTTAAACGAGGCCGTACGAGCTGCTAAGACAAACACCATAATGTCTGACTACGGAAAACACGATTAAGAAAATCTACAAAATGGTATCGGATGATCGTCGGCTGAAGGTGCATGAGCTAGTCGAAATAACAGGCATTTCGAAAAGTGCTATACATCGTACATTGACCGAAGATGGGTGCCGCGATTACTTTCAATAGAGCAAACACAGTGTCGTAAAGATGTTTCAGTAGAGTGTTTGGCGATGTTTCACTGCAATAAAACCGAATTTTTGCGTCTATTTATAGCCATAGGTGAGACATGGTTCCATCACTTAATACCTAAGACAAAGGAACAGTCAAAGCAATAGACTTGAACAGGAAAATCGTGTCCAAAGAAAATGGTGGCATATTTGTATTGTATTGGTGGGATTATTTGTATTGATTATCTTTAGAAAGGAAAAACCATCAACGGCGAATATTATGCTAATTTATTGCAGCGTTAAGGTGATGAAATTATGGAAAAAGGACTACATTTGGCGAAAAAAAGAGTCGTTTTATCAAGACAATACTTCAGTTCATACATCCAATATTGCGATATCCAAAATTAATTAGTTGAAATTACTTTATGACACATCTTATTCGACAGATTTAGCTCCTCCTTGAAAAAATGGCTGGGTGATAAAAGATTTGCCAACGATGAAGGAGTGAAATCTGCCGCTAATGGCTAGTTTAAAGAGTTTCATAATTCTTCCTGTAAACAGAGGATATAAGCTGTTGAATATCGCTGGAAAAGGTATATAGAGCTCAAAGAAGATTATGTTGAAAAATAAAGAAAAAAAATGTTTCTCGACTTTTAGATTTCTTCTATGTTAGGTCGGCTAGTTTTACAGCCTGACTCAATTGATTGTTACAAGGTATTATATTTGCACATAAGATTGCGTCAATAATAAGAGCCTTTGAGATCAAAAAATCTTCGGCATAAGATGGTTAAAAACAACCTCATTTTAAAAAAGATGCCCAAAAGAGGCGACCCGTCATGTTATGGGGGTCGTGACACCGTCTTGTTGAAACCACATATCGTCCAGTTCATAATCTTTAATTGCAGGCCAAAAAAAAAGTCGGTTATCATACGGCCATAGCTCTCTGAATTTAAATTCGCATTATCCGCCACACTTTCACTAACCATAGCGATATTTTCGTCAGCACGTACATTTCGCTCATCTGTAACGCTTCCAATATGTCGATTATGACAACCACAATCACACCGTATTGCGCGAAAAATGTTTGCGTTTGAATCACGACTTTTGCAGTAAGTTTTAATAATTTTCACGCATTCTTCAGTTGTTAAACGATCCATATTCGTAAATGGCAAATCTTTCACTAGATAAATAACACTTCTAATGACAGGTGATTTAACACCCGGCAGCATTGCCAGACCGGCGGTTTTGAAATCGATAAATGCATAATCCTGAACAAATTGGCCAATTTAGCAAAAGTTAGTAGACCGCTATGAGAGAAATTTATTAAGGATGTTGATAATTTTTGTTCTCAGTTGTCAATTCTTCCCGTGTGTTTCATATTTGTATTTCATTTGTAATCAAAGACATCACATTTTTGAATATTTTTTTTTTAAAGTACTGCTATTTCTTTATCTATTTAAATTTTTTGTCAAAGAAAAATGAATTCTGGTTTCCAAAAGAATAATGTATATGCAAGACTAACTTTCTACCGAATTGTTTACGTGCCAAAGGTTGTTGTTTACGTGCCAAAGGTTGTTTAAATTCTTTTCACTGCACATTTGTTGATTTACCTTTATGAAAACGTATAGTGAGCGTCCCGTGACAGTTATCGTAGCCCAAACCATCACTGATACAGCCGCTTGCTTTCGCAAAGCAGTTTGCTCGCCTAAATTGTCTTGTGATTTGTACTGTAATCATACCGGTCACCAACGTGAAGTATTTTTTGTCACTACCGCTCTAGGTATGAGAAGTGCCTTTTGTGCAGACGTTAAATCTAGAATTTTTTTAGTTTGCAAGGCTTTAATCGTAATTCATTTGTTAACATGTGATCCATGCTACGAGTAGACACATTGAGATTTTTCGCCAATTGAACTGCGCTAAACATAGATTACGTTGAATTCTGGCCTGCACTTTTCGTACCATATCTTGCAGGTGTTGCTGTTTTTGGATGCCCACCTCCATGGTTTTTCTAAAGCTACCAGTATCATTATAACGTATATTAGCCCGATATCTAAACAATTTTTTCACGCGTAAGTGACGTAACTCATTGCCAATGGCTCGTTCTGATTTTCTAGCTAAATACAAAGTAATAAGACTGTTACGTTTGAATTCGATTTCGCCAACTTTTTTAACTTAGACATAAAGCGATATGCTTCCGTAGGTTGTAAGCAACGTAAGAGATTGATGCTTGTCAAAAAATGAGCGCGCTGTCATTAACCGTTTGCATACCCCCTATAGTTATAGATATGAATGTAGATGTGTAGGGTGAAAACTTCGAAAGTGATTGCTGCGTGTATTTAATGTACGAACCCGATCTTCATACGACTGCTATATATGAATAGTGCTCATCTATTATTCATAACATCCATCATTCATAACTTGAAGTTCAATTCGTTTAAATGCAAAATTTAATATGCACACAATTTCATGAGATTTAATATACACTCGTAATTCTGTTTCATTGATTCTATTTATGTTCAAAGAGCACTCCAGTGCTCTCATATATAAACATGTGTAGACATTTCATTTTGCAAATCAAACGATTTTACCCCAAATGTGGTTTGGCTTTGTAAAGGAAAAATTTTATCCAAAACTGTTTTGTGGCACAAAAAAACGAATCGAAAACCAGCTGCATTAAATGCATCTAATTCCTGTGCAACACAGTGGGGAATTTTTGGGTTGTCACGGAAAAACTGCCGAATTTTCGAATAGTAAGTAATTTTAACTACATGAACTAGAAAAATCACTTCTCTTCAAATTGATACAAAGGCGTGATCAATTGCCCGTACTTTATGCTTCATTGAATTAATGGCTTAATGGAATCCTCAAATAGTGAGTAATATTAATTACACGAAAATCTGCAAAAACACAGGCGAAATCCAATTATAATACAATAATAATACAAAGGCTAGATCAATTGTTCATGCTTTATGCTTCATTGAATTAGTAAATGATAGCTATTTGCAAGTTGATGATTAATATCAATATAAGGAATAAAGAATGTAACTGCTCAACCCACAAGAATTCATATTATTTTCCAAAATCACCCATTTTATCCTTTATAATGTCCGCAGCAAGCAAAAAACTTTCTATTACATACGTAACCCATCCGTCAATTCACTTATTTTCCATGCTCAAAGTGTGTGCAAACATTTTGAAATAAACACAAATATAATTATGGCCAAATACCCCTGCCCAGCGATGCAGTTAAAACAACAAATATATATCCAAAAAAAAAAAAGATTGCAATATGTCCAGAACCACAGATGAGAAGATTGTGTTGATTTCGTTCTGTGAATTTGCATGCAAATGGCCAGTGCCAACACTCAAATGCAAGAATGAAACGAACGCAACGGCTGTGTTGTCGGTCAGTTGCCTCATCTCCTGCAATTTAGGCCATATTCTAGTTCGACGTCATTATGCGGATATTTTTTTTCGCCCGTTTCGTAATGATTGTGTTCACATTGCATTCGATTGTAGGCAATATGGATATTTGAAAATAAATCTCAGAGATTTATGAGGGCAAATGTGGAATTTGGTTTTACGTTGAAGCCTCTGACTCACTCGTACGTGATTTCTCAAGCAACAACTGCAAGGGCTTAGGGGATAAATGAATTCACAGTAAACATAGTTTTAAAATTTAAATAGGAAATCTCTGTTTCATATAAACATTGATCACGTTTTTTTGTTTTATGTTAGGCACGTTTCAGTAAATGCAAGTTTAGTTTAGTTGGGCAATGTCAATATGTTCGTTATGAAAAGTATCAATTTTCAAAAAGTTTACATTACATTTTCCTTTTCTCAATAAGAACGGTTGGACCGATTTGGCTCATTTTGGTCCTAAATTATTGGTAGAGTATTCCGGAAGGTTTAAAAGGTCTTATTTGAAGTGATAGATGGCGTTGGAGATGAGATTTTTGCAATTCATTTTGAAGCCAAAGCAACGTTTGCCGGGTCAGCTAGTTTAATATATAATATCTGACATATTCATTAATTAATTCTTATGGAAATGTGACTGCTGCTAAACATATTTATAAGTTTTTGTTTAAAAATAAGTTAGTATTACTTGGCAACAGTTTTCCATAGTTATTTCGGAGCAAAATAATTCGCATGACTTTTGACAATAAACGTTGATTTTGATATCAGCCTAACCAATTTCATTTGGATAATATAGAATAAATGTATTTTTTTAAAATACAATTCAATTCAATCAACTAA
>JAHXMU010000225.1:80848-113805 GCA_019455685.1 Philornis downsi
ATATCTCAGACGTGGAACTAAAGGTGGACAACAATTGAACTATGTCAGAGTCCATTGGACTATGCCTCGATCATTCAGATGTTCCACACTTACTTAAATTGTTATGCATTTCAGAAAATGCCAGATTTTTTTCCTTTTTTTTTCATTTTAACTAAAAGTGTGAAAGGCGAAGACACACAAATTTTCAAGTGGTCTTTAAAATCAAATTAAATCAAATGTACACATCTTCACACTCATCTCTTTCAATGACTGCCGAGGACTTTCTGTACTTTCTGTAAGATGGTCCCTCAATAATAAGCATTTCCCACAAATAGAGCAATTACCGAATACCCCAATCCAATGGCGGAAAACAACAAATCTCAAATTTTGGAAAAAAAAGGGAACAGAGAATTTTCGTCACAAAATTCTGCCAATTTTAGACCTGAATTTGAAAGTGCTCATTAACTTATTTGTTTTTTGTCTTTTCCCTCATTGTCCAAAAGATTTTGCATAAAAACTGTTACTAATGTTGACCATTTAATTAAGGTTTCGATCTTATAGAAAATTTCTCTTCCACTTCCTGTTTTAATTTAGTCTTTGAAATTTACTCACTCTCTGCGAGCAAACCTAAAAGAACAAATCAAAACAGGAAATTGAAGAATGTAAACATAAAGTGATCCATTTAGTCGAATTTGATTGCCTGGCGACTAACATTGACTATTTTGCTTTCCAATTTTGCATTTTTAGCTATTGACAATTGACAATTCTGCCATTTCTTGCGGCTTAATTGTCCTCATTATTAAATATTCACACTGTGTAATCGATCGTGATTGACAATGGCACGATGGTTAGTACACGCGACTATCGTTCGCATGATTTCGAGTTTAATCCCGCACACAGTCACCCATATCATCACTTGAGCGGCAGTCACCTCGATGTGCTTAACGAACCCTTCGAGTAGGCAAGTAATCGACAAATTTTGTAAATGCTTATCAAACTGTGGCGTTCGGAATCGATGTTAAACTATAAATCCAGTTGAGTGAGTCTAAAAAATATAATGGGTATAAACTCATTGAACGTGAAAAGCTTTCCCATGTCTCATTCAGGGAATGCAACGAAATTGGTTTTTTATTATGTAATCGACAAATATCCTTTCCTTGAATATAAATATTGTGCCAGTTTTTTTCAAAGAGATTCTCTACTATTCTATTACTAAAATCGGATTATATACTAACTCTGGCAACTTGTTTAGAGTTTTCCATGCGAGCTTAAAGCTGTGATTAGAAAAACTAAAATTCGAAAAGGAAATATACCAGATTTTTCCCCAACCTTTGCGTGTCGATTTTTGGAAATTCGAATATTAGGCAGAATAAATGGAACCTTTTTCTCCAAATAATGTCAAAATTTTATATATATTTTTTTTGAAAACTGCATTTTACCAGCTCATTTCTGTGTGATAATTTAATTTTTATGACTTTCATCCAGAGGAATAGAGGTGTATACCATTTGACGGTCAGAAGAAAGCATTTAAAACACCAAACATCTTTTGACCAATTGTTTTTTATGACCATTTTAAATCGATTCGAAGGCTGGCTGATAGGCACGGTAACTGTTGCTATAGTAATTGATAGGAGGACTTCATAAAACTTAGCACAGTCTTATACTTTGCCAGATAGTGGTCGGGATTGTAAATGGGCTATATCGATCCAATCTTTCTGACAAGTACAAATTATCAGATTTTTCCAAATTTGCTTCCCAAATCGTTAAAGCGGTAATCTGAATTTGTAGACTTTACATGGTTTCCATAGTCAATATCATTTGCCAAACTATGGTGGGATTTAATCCATACATTCTTAAGTTCAAATCTTTCACTTCGTTGCAATAAATTCGCTCAGACTTGGTATACGTTAAGCATTTGCAAAAGTAAAGTTAGAGAATGGCAATAGGCGGCTTTGTCACATCCTTTCTTGTACCTCCCATAATAATTACTCAATTTTCCAACATTCAGTCTTTCGTCTGAAGTTTCTTATTAAAAGTGAAGAAAAAGCACGTCCATACCCAATTATTATTTGCTCTATACCTATGAAGAAGTTCTGTTGAATTAAGTCAAATTTGGCATACTTCACGTGATTGATGAAATTAATTCTGAGAATGAGCATGGGAGACATTGACACATTCTTTTTAGTACTTCCTACACAAATTGACAAATTTGCTATAATTTACTTTCCCCCTATAGTCCGTAATTCAAAACGAATTCTATAGTAGTTAACATTTTAGTTAATTGTACTGTCTGTTATAATTTTGAAATATTGACCGGAATTGAACCATGTCCTTTCTAGTACCTCCCATACAGATTACTTAATTTAATCCACATATGCCCGTATTCACATCTGGTTTTAATTACACCAAATGCAGTATTATTTAGTTCGCATCAAGCGCTCAGTAAACTTAGTTCCGGCAATGAAAACGGACGGCATAGTCACGCCCCTTGTTAAATAATTTACGTCTTTACTATAGAACATTTACACTAAATGGTTATTATAAAAAGAAAAATTAGCTTAAAATATTAATAAAATTTTAAATTTATTGAGTTAAGTATGAAGTTAAGGTGTAAGCCAATCATTGAAAATTTCGATTGAATTATAGAATCGGACAGGTGAGTGAGGACTTCCTATACATCGTATTGCCCAGAAACTAAGGATTAGAAAACTGTTTGGACCAATTTACATACGACTGGCCTCAAGCACAGGACCAAAGTAAGAGTGTCATACGATTTTCTGTCATAGAATCTTTTCGACTGTGTGGACGCCTCCGACTCACTGCTCAAACGGAATAAAATTCACACATTTTTGAAGCAGATTGAAGCGATTTTTGAAGCGATGAAAAATAGGTCACATACAAGAGCAGGAATGTCAAGGGAAACCCATAATGTCCTTGTAATGTTTTTGATCCAGATTTAATCTCTGGCGGTGTTGTTGTGATGCAACTTACTAGAGTGATAGTGGACTGTATATGAGATTGGTTTGCAGTTAATTAATTGAGGGCCAATTCTTATGTGCCGGGCAGTAAGTTCTGGGCTAAATATTTCCCGTTTTAAAATAATTGCATATTTTCTTAGAGTTGAGAAATTATACAATGCAATTCAAGATTAAATATATATAAAAAGAGGGAAAGAGAGAACAAATGCAAATGAATTAGATGAATTCAATATATTTATTTCTAGAGATTGAGATGCTCACCGTGCGAGTAGTGCTGCAAAAGTTTGTAATTTTGAGTCAGCAACTTTTTTGGTAATATTTTATTTTCTATTTTCCTTTTTTCATATTTTCTTCAATGATTCACAATAATCATTGGGATACTTAGCGGTGATTAGTTTGTAATTTAGATTAGTTTTTAGACTACTTAAATAAAAGCATTAACTTTTGTAATATTTACATTTCGTGTTTTCAGTAACCAATTCATTTAATTTGTAAAATTCAAGATTAATTTATTAACTTTTAAAATAAGTATAAACTTAGAGGTTTATACAGTCCTAATGAAAAAACTTATTAACCTTGCAAAAATACCTAAGTCAGCGTAGACTTCGAAGAACAAACAGTACATGCCAATCTGTTTTTCCTGAGTGATTTGTGATAGCGTAAGTAATTTGTAAATGTACGGTAAATTATTGAGGATTGTGCATTCAGTGAGCTTATACACATTCTCTTTTTAATCTAAATCAACGGAACCAACATTTTACCGACAATTCCGAAAGTTAGCTTAAAAGCATTTACTACACCCGCCAATTACTCGGCTACTCGAAGTGTTTGTCACACACACATCGAGGTGAATGCCGCTTAAATAATGATAGTTGCCAGTAAAGGGGATTGAACCCACGATTATGCGAACTACAGTCGCGTTACGGTCGTCTTCTCTTTCAGTGGGTCTAGAAAGTGAATGTGCGTAAGCTCACATAAGACGAGAAACTCTCGCATATACATTTCATGAAATGCAAGAGAATTTGTTTTTTGATATATTAAATTGTATGAAAAGGCAAACGAACCATCAACAATTTTTTAAATAAAAGCAGCAAATATGTTGTTTTTAACTTAACCAGAATACTTTTGCAAAAGATCCAAAGGTTTCCTATAAAGTGAACTTCAGTTTGCTGTAATGAATGTGATTTAAAGGAAAAATTTAAAGGGAAAAGCCCTGAGACGTCTGTGTGGAATTTTAAATTCGTGTTAATTTTTGTCTCAGTTATAAATAACTTTGGTTTTATGTCTTACTTAAATATATTATATTTAGGTCAAAAACAGGTATTTTAGAATATCTAACTCTGATTCATTGCAAATCGTAACGGAATTGTATTGAAATCACGTGCATTCTAATATTGTCTAAAGCAGCACAAAGAACGTCATAGAATTCCAGAAAAGAATTGTATCGATTTTGCATTATTTAACCCAGATATCAATTTGCTACAGCCTTAAAGCTGAAATTAAAAATAGTCTCTTTTATCGGATTCTCTTTATGACATTAACTCACTGAGCCGTAAATAATATTATGAATTTTCCAAATGAAATGGAAAAGTGTGAAAATTATATTCTTCGTAATATCAATTTCTAGACTTTTTCTCCATAGAAGATACGATGACAATGATGCAGTCACTCTACTACACACTTATAAACACAATCGAATTAAATACTCATACATACACAAGGACAGAGATGAAACGACAGACAGACGGACAGATTTCTAGCACATGGACAAATTACAGCTGGGAGCTGATGGTGGCACATCGAATCACAGCAACAAAAACACGATGTAGCTGTTAAATCTCCAAAGTAATAAACTGTAAACACGCAAATGAAATTGATAAATGAAGTTGCCATGAAGACATATCAAAGCAAGAGGAACAAGAAGATGCTGATATGATGACAACGACAATAAGTCAGCAGTTCCATGGGTTACAGTATCATCCGCTGTGGGGGATGCCTCAACTCTTGCATGCAAAAGATCCCCATGCGATATGTAAATAAAATGGATGCAGAAAATATGGACAAGTCGTAATATAATGAAGAAATTATCAACATGAACATAGGGCAAACATATCAACAGACATATGAGGCATTCCATACGAAGTCATAGAAGTTATTTATTTGCATTCATGACACAAAAAAAGTTGGGAAAAACTTTCTTTAGTTTTCAGCATAATCCCATTTTAGGTCGGTACACTTTTTCCGGCCGTATCCAATAGCTTGTACACTCTGTTTATAGTAATAACTGTCAAACTTGTTAAAATAGCCATCAACCGCTGACCCCACCTCTTCATTGTTGGCAAAACTTTTACCTCCGAGCCCTTTCTTCCAGTTTGGAAATAGAAAATAGTCCGAGGGAGCTAAATCTGGCGAACAAGGTGCGTGATGAGGCAATTCAAACTTTAATTCATTAAGTATGACTATCGCAATTATGGATGTGTGAACTGGAGCATTGCCTTGATCAATCAGCACTTTCTTTTTGCCAAATGCCGCCTTTTTTCCATAATTTTATCATATTTTAAATTAGCATAATATTCGGCGTTGATGGTTTTTCTTTTCTGAGGATACTCAATCAAAATGAAAATCCAATGCGCATTCCAAAAAGCAGACGCCATGACCTTGTCACATTGTCGTGACCCATTTGGTACTGCATAGACTTCAGTAACTTAAATTTTTGTTAACAGGATGTTAACAGAATTATGCAAATAAAAATGTCTTTTTTTTCTTTTTTCTTTTTTTAGACTTTTTTCGTAAGTAATTTTATTCGATTTCATATAATTTTTTAAACGCTGCCTTCTAGTATTTGTTCCGCTTGAGACAACTCTGATTTGCCTGCCCGTCAGAAGTGAACAATCGTTTGCCCATTTAACACATTCCCCCAGGTCTCAATGCCAATACGTGTGCACATTCATAGATGTTCTACTAAATAGTGTTATGTACTTGGATTTGGTAAAACTTATTGATAAGCACCGAGTCAGTTACCGAAGCAATTGAAATATTGAATAACTTTAGCAAAACTTAAACCTCCCTCACTTCAACATTCCGATGTTATGACGGCCGCCTAAATGCCTGTTTGTTTGTCTACTTTTCAAATATATGCGTTAAATATACCAAGAGCCCAGAATTCGTCATTTGCACCTTTTTGACCAAACCTCGAAATAATTCATGTAAACAAAAAACGCAAAACTTTAAAACCCCTCTACGAAAAACACCCCTAAACCTCTCTTCGTTGTGACAAGCGACAAAGCACAAATGGATTTCATTTGAAACAAATTGAATATGATCATTTTATCAATGCGACTTTTTTGGCATAAATTGAATTCGATTTCATTGTTAAAACTAAAGTGAGTCAAAACCCAATTCGTTTCCCTTTTTTTGGTTACCATCAATCAGCCAGCCATCAATTAGACAGTGATGTATTCATCGCATTCTGTTATTTGTATTTCGTACGCTTTTGCGTTTCTGACATAATCGTTATCTACTTTTGACATTTAACTTGGATATTCTCTTTGGGCTTAACGGTGAACAAAACCTACACGCTCACGCCTTCAGTTCAAACAACATAAAAAGAATGAAAACAAAATGCTAAAAAAATGTATAAAAAACGTTGAAAAAAATGTGCAGACCGATGAGTTCAGTATGCTAACTGAAGTGAATGATATTTAAAAACACTCAATAAAATGCCTTACGAGAAGTGTAGTAGAGTGAGTGAGGTAAAAAAATGCAAATTCTTCTAAATATTTATCCGCAAATGATAAATCTTTTGGCTTTTCGGTTAAACAGTTTTTAAAGAATTGCTCTTTTGTTCAAATTAAAATTTAAAACAATGGAAAGATGTCAGAGATTATTTGTGATAGCAGACTAGAATTTTCAAATATAATTGTTTAAAGTTGGCAGAACGGCCACAGTGCCGCAAATTGGACTTTATAGTCGTTAAAATATACGCTTAAAAAAAAGGGCGATCCCAAAACTAGCGAACTAAACAAAGAAGACAAAGTTGAAAACAATTTTCTTTATTTTTCAACCTAATCGGTACAATTTTCCAACGATACTCAATTGCTTCTATACTCTGTTTATAGTAAGAACCGTTAAACTCCCTAAATCTTTCATCATCGAGCCAGTTTTTTAAGTTTTAAAATATAAAATAGTCCGAGGGAGCTAAATCTTGCGAATAAGGTGCGTGATGAAGCAAATCGAACTTTAATTTTGGTCATCGCAATAGTGGATATGTGATCTGAAGCATTGTTTTGATGAAACAACACTTTCCAAAGACCAAATGCGGTCTTTTTCTCCTACATGGTGCAATAAATCTGAAAATAATCAATATAATATTCACATGCGCATTCCAAAAAATAAACGCCATGAACCATCTTCGCCTTTTTTGGACACACGTTTCTGAAAGCAAGCGCGGCACCCATCTTGCGTACAGCTTTCTCATCTTCACATCTTCGGTCAATATGCGACGTATAGCACGTTTTGAAAAGCCTATCATCTTAGCTAGCTTAAGCAATTTCAGCTGACGATCATCCAATTCCATTTTTTGGATTTTCTTAACCATGTCTGGCGGAGACACCTTAATTGGTTAATCACTACGGTATTCGTCTTTGCTCAAACTCGGCTAACAAATATTTTACAATCGTAAACAAAGGAGCAGACTCTCCCAGAGTATAATCTAGCTGGGCTTTAATATTGGTTGCGCTAAGGCCTTTCAAATGGAAAGATTAAATAACATAACGTTGACAATTTTTACCATGTGATCGTTTACTTTTGATGGGTCAAATGCAAATACTAAACAACGTGACGCCTTAAAACTTAAAACATATGCTTTATAAGGCTGCCACTTTTCACCAATATAATTTTATTTCAGACTACTGGCACCATCTATACGTCAGGTCAGCTACATCCAACATCCTTTCGAGTTTGTACAAACGTGTAACCGGGCGTGGCAAATCGGTAGATTCTTAAACAAAAATGTGTTGATTTAACGTATAATAAAAGAAGCATAATTACAACATACTGAAAGTCTTCAGAAATTTTAGAGCAACCATCGCCTAGTCTACTCTATGTAAGCGAAATCATAAGGGGCGTGTTATGAACCCTATTATCATTTAACCTATTATCATTCAGCCTATTATCATTCAGAACTGAACTCCTGATAGGTGCTAAATTATACTGAATTCAATGCCATTGAATGAAATATATGAATTTTGTAATACATGAGTCAGATTATAATTCGCTTATAAATTATAGAGAAGCCATTGTTTTTGCTACATCGGTTGATCTGCATGAGATGCGCCAAAAATTATAACGAAAAATTATAAAAAAATACGAAGAATTATAACGCAATGTAGTAGACAAAAAATTAAGTTACTGCAGCCTACGGATTGGGAATTACTTGGGTAAAATAACATTTCGATAAATCGGTTAATTTGTATGGGAGGTACTAGAACTGAGAGGTGTACCGACCATTTTTGTTTTCTTGAAAGATATAAGATAAGTGATGTAATAGAAGAAGCATGGCTTATCAGTTAATTTTTCTCAAGTTTTACCAAACCCTAAAAAATCAATGCAATGGGAAGAATCTTAGTCACTACAGCCTTTTAATTAGAAATTACGGAGAAAACTATTGAATTTCGGGAAATTGGTCAATTTGTTTGGGAATAAGAAAGGTAGCGTGGTTAAGCTCTTTTTTTTTTTTTTTTTTTGTTTTTTATTTTACCCAGCATTACAAATCAATGGAGTGGAGAGAAAGATAGGTTACTGCAAAGGAAAAATGTTATGTCAGAAGGTACCCGAAAGAGAGTGGCAATCCAGCCCTTATTCTATTCCAAGAACTACGCCTATAAAACTCATGATAAGTGCAAAATTCCACTAAATTCAGTACAATTTCTTGAAAGGTAATCTAATAATATATGAGTTAAAACGATCATTTGCATCTGAAGTACCAGAAGGGACGTGACTGTACCATCCAGTTTCACTCTTATATCGTACTTTAGTAAACGCTTAACATTTCCAAAATTCGACTAAAGTTAACGCAACTATATATGAGAAATGAGTATGAGAAAATATGGGATTAAAAAGTCAATTGCATCGGAAGACCCTGAAGAAGAGGTTGGCGGTCACTCCAAGTTACGAATAAGGAGTTGCAGGAAACAAATTTAATTTCGGAAAATCGTTCAATTTACATGTGATATATCCCATTAATCGATATGGCCGATTTAAAATCCCTGGCTACGATCTAACTCTACCGAGTTATAAGCAAGTTGTCAGTTGTCTACTTGCCAATAATTATATTTTCTACATGGCAATCAACCAGTCAGAAAGACAGATATCGCTCAATCGAAGCATATCAATAGATATTTGGTTTACAAACGCTTCTCCCTGAATTTTTCAATTTTTTCCGTATCAAATGAGATACATCTTTTGTTACTTATTATAATTATTTAATTATGTGCACGTATATATAATACATACCTTTATTATGATAAGATTTTAATTTGGTGGGAATATCTCTCCAATGTTGGGTACGATCTGAAAAAAAAAATTATGAAATTAAAACAAATTACATTTTAATAAAGCCTGCAGTCGGAAATTTGGATCGCCTAATAAGAAATAAATAAAAACTGTACTATGTTTACACTTCTTATTCATGGTTACATATAAAGCTATATTTATGTTAATAGTCTAGAAGAGTCCAAATATTTTCATGTAAATCTTATAGGTATCAAGCCTAAATGGGAACATATTTCAAATTATTTTTGGCATTTATATGCACAAAAATTCAAAATGTTGCTCTCACACAAATATACCAAACAAAATTTCGAAACTTACTTCTCCTTAAACTTATTCCAAACTGATATTAGTTAACTTTTCACTTATAATCTTTTCATATCTGAAACTGGAAATGGTAAATATTTTGTACTTATTTTTGCGAAGATACGATATGATGAAGATACGATATTATGTTAAACATTTTCGTTCATCCCCAAAACATGCTCTAACTACATCAAGGTCGGCATCACCGTCATCATTTACAGAATATCCTTCTATTGAAAACTACAAGGACCACTTCTTACGCTTGTCCAAGCACATATAATCCTAAACCATACAGTGACGGGGTAAATCACTGTCAGCAAGGGCAATTTTTTTAATTGTCAGGGGACAGATTTTTCCATAAGATATGTATTTCCTAAGTTAGGCTGAATTTCTAAGCACATAAAAGTTGTAATATTTTACACACACAATACTTCAATCTGCATTTACTGAAATAAGTAAATCACATGTACGAGGACGGTCCCAAAACTAGCCAACCTAACAAAAAAAATAGAAAAAAGTTAGGAAACATTTTCTTTATTTTTCACATAATCTTTTTTTAACTCGCTACAGCTTTTACAGCGATATTCAATAGCTTCGATATCCTGTTTGTAGTAAGAACTGTCAAACTCCTTGAAATAGCCATCAATCGCTGATTCCAACTCTTCATTGTTGGCAAATCTTCTACCATCAAGTTTGGAAACAGAAAATAGTCAAAGGGAGCTAAATCCGGCGAATAAGGTAATGAAGCACTTTGAACTTTAATTCATTAATTTTGGCCATCGCAAAATTGGATGTGTGAACTAGAGTATTGTCTTGATGAAACAACACTTTATTTTTCGTCAAATGTGGTCTTTTTTCCATAATTTCATTACGTAAACTCTGCTATAAATTAGCATAATATTCGTCGTAATATTCTGAAAATCAATTAAAATAATCTCATGTGCGGTCCAAAAAACAGACGCCATGACCTTGCCTGCAGATGAAACCTTCTTCTTCGCTTTGCCTTCTTTGGACATGATTCTCCCATTCCAGTCCACTGCTTTGACTGTTGTTTTGTCTTAGGGGTGAAGCAATGGACCCATGTTTCATCTATGGTTATAAATCGACGCAAAAATTCGGGTTTATTGCAGCGAAACATCGCCAAACATTCTACTGAAACAGCTTAACAACGCTGAAAGCAGGCGCGGCACCCATCCTGCTCATAGCTTTCTCATCTTCAAATCTTCAGTCAATACACGATGTTTATTACTTTTCCAAATGCCTATAATTTCAGCTAGCTTACGTGCCTTCAGCCGATGCTCATTAAATTTTGTGGATTTTCTTAGCCGTGTCTGCCGTGTACACCTCAACTGGTCGACTACTACGGTGTACGTCTTGGCAGCTCATAAGGCCTCGTTTAAGGTTCGAAAACGAAGGAGTGGACTCCTCCACAGTAGAATCTAGCTCGGCTTTAATATTGGTGGGACTGAGACCTTTTAAATGGAAATATTGAATTACATAACGGTAACCAATTTTCCCCATTTTTACTGATATCGTTCACTTTTGATGGCTTAAATCAAAAAGTACTAAACAACGTGGCGCCTTGAAACTTAAAATATGGTTTAGATTGTTGCCACTTTGCGTCAAAATAATTTTTTCCAAACTACTGGCATCAACCATGAGAAAGGTCGACTAGTTTTGGAACTGCCCTCAAGAAATCCATTTGGTCATAAAATATTTTATATTTTTAACGCTTCCGTCTGTGTGTTACATTTTTGCCGCGCCTTCGGGTGAAGGTATAAAAATATTAAAAATGTAACAGACTTAGAATGGTTTAATGCATCCCTCCAATTCCGAAAGGCGAATAACCCTTTTAAAAATCAAATCGTACTGATAAGTGGCAATAGGGAACAACTTTAATTAATAATAATTATGATAATATAATTTTTATAATAATAATAATAGTTTATATAATAATTTGTAAAATAATAACAAGTTTTATAAGAACTTAATGCTTAACTTAATGCTTGTCTGTTATATCAAAAGCCATAATAACATAAGGTTACAATCTACATTTCAATGTTTTAAGTAATTCTTGGTTTACTTACGAGCCATAAAGTGTTATTTGTAACTACATTAATTACTTGCTATTGTTGTTATAATTGTGTAACTTTAACAATAATTGTGGTCCTTGGATTCTTTACACATTTCAATTTGAATTTCTAAGTAAATTCCTTCTCCGATAAACAATGAAACATTACCTGCAAACTGTCGACATACGAGTACAACCCATCAATATGAAACCTTCCTCTCCAAGAAATCTTTTGTTATAATTTACTATAGTTCAGTCTGTTTGTTTTCCATTTCTTACGTTAGTTGCTGTTAATACAAGTATAGGGTTACCCATTTTCCGTTTTCAAGTAAAGTTAAATAAAACACACATAAAGTTGTGAATTCAATGAAACGTTTATTTCTGCTTGGACCTTGTCTTTATGTACGAAATACAATGTTATTAAATGGTCCCCTCTGAATTGGTTGCAGCAGTGGATCCTTTTGAAGTAGTTTTCGAAGAAATACAGCCCAATGACGTCTCCAGACTATAAGGTGCACCAAACAGTCACTTATTCCCGATGCAATAGCTTTTCCACAATCACTTCTGTGTTCTCCGAATCCAAATGCGGTAATTTTGCTTTTTGACACAACCTCCAAGTAAGAAGTGAACTTTACCGCTCAAGAAAATTTTGTTCGATTGAAAGGCCACGTTTGAATCAGCACTTTCGTAGGAAGTTTTAACTATTTTTAAGTGTTCTTCGCCTATTAGACGATCCATATTCGTAAATGGCAAACCTTTCACTAAATAAATAACACTAAGGATGACAGGTATTTAATAGCTGACAGCCTTGCCAGGCCGGCAGTTTTGAAACCACTAAATGGATAACCTTATATAACAATAATAGTATAACAAATATTAGTGCTTGAACAACAATAACAACAACAAAACCGAAAAGCTAACAAATTGAATGAACATGTCAATTTATTTATTTCATTTGCTCTTTCCAATCGTTCGCTTCTTGTTTACACTAAATAACTTTCTGTCCATTTTTCAAATAAATAGTTTAAATCCTAACTGAGAGTGTGTCGTGTAAGAAGATAAAAACTTCTTTATTCAAATTAAAAATTTTAAATTATGAATTTATATGTTGCCATTTAAATAATACGAAAATTTTCAACTTTTTTCTGGTGACCCCAAATTCATGATATTTCAATTTCATGATATTTCATAATTCAAATTTATGTGCTATCATCACAACTTAAAGTCCCATCGCAATTTCTATTTTTCTGATTCGACAAAAATTGTGTCATCATAGGTCTGGCTGTGTAGTCTTTTCTTCTTTTGCTGACTTCATTGACTGAATACATTCCATTGTGAAGATGTCTTTTAGATGTTTTGCCTATTTTTTTCTTTTGGATATCAACAAAAAAGGCAACAACGACCGTCTACGAGCATATTCAAGTTGATGAGTGATGAGCTCAACAGAAATAAGACAAGATGGGAATACAATAAGCCCATATTACTAAGGTGAATCTGCACAAGCTACCGCTCCTTTAACACAAACCTGAACGAGAGATGAAAAAAACAAATAATTTATTGAAAGATTCACTTTTTCTTTGCTATTCGCCATCTCCGGTGATGTTGAAGTGACTGACTGCTACCTTCCATTTTAAGTTGATCTGTTGGAAATGTCTGAAGCAGCTTCAAATCCATCCAAATGCGAAGGCATAGACAAACGAGCCTTCTTCTTAGCTCTTTGTCACAATTTGTTGTAGTTGTCCGTTTGTTGGTGGACAAAAAATGGCTGACATACTTCAATGTACTCACTATGGCCGTAGTCACGGGAGGGAAATGTTAGAGTTCTGACGCTCCCCGAATTATTTTTAACTCGTAGACGGTGGCTGTCTGCTGTATAAGTTTTGAATTGAACATACAGCTTAAAGAACAAAGTAGAAAAGAACCAAAAACTGCTATTCATATATTAGCGATTATATAGAGATTTACTTAAGGCGATTTGCAAAGTAATCACAGTACAATGATGACAATGGCGTCCACTTTTGGGTATGCAAACCGCCTGTAACATTGCTAGTATTGAAGAGTTGATTACGGGCATGCCAACTGTTTTCCCTTTATGAAACCAAAACAGTGGTGTCAAGTTTTTTTTTCTTTAGGGCGTACACTTTCAAACTCTTTACCGGCACAAAGTGTGAACGAAAATAACTTTTTTGATATTTTTTTTTTTTTTTAAATTTTTTGTCAGAGTTTATCGAAATTTATTTTCATATTTCAAGAGGTGATAATTTATTACATTACTGTCCAAGCACAAACTCTAAGAGGGAGCAGCGTACGGAAAAGCGTTATATTATAGGCCATCAAGGCTAAACACAAAATATCCTACCTCATCGGATCCAACAAACGCCAGTTACAAACATTCGAGTATAATAAAAATTGTGTAATTTTATCATGTTTAAATTATTTTATTAGCAAAGGTGCTGAAAAAAGGGCACCGAATGTCAGAGGCTTAACGGGATAGGTATCTGAGGGACCTAATCTTTTGACCATGGTAGTCATAGCATAGTGAAATATATATAATTTAATATAAAAGTGCAAAAATGAGCTGTGAAAGTCTTAAAGCCAAGATTGGACATGCTATTTGTTCGATAAGCTTCGTCCTTAGCCCGAACAAATCCTATTAAATTCAATTAAACTGCAATTAAAATTTTGGATTTTAGTAGCGATATGGGCAAGCTTCGCACATGCACTTTTGCGGGGGTTATATCGAAATATAAATTGGCATCACCATTTCTAGCAACTTTCTAGACCAACAAATCCATACAATCGGCAATAGCGCCAATAACACACAAAACCAACATTCAACAACTGATGTTTATTTACGTTATTGTTTATTTATGTTATTTGACGTTCTCCTTCTTCTTTAACTTCTTTGTTTACTTTTGCGTATGAGAACTTGGTTGCATTGTTATTTTCTATACTTTTCTACTGCTTTTTTATACAACTTGTTGCCATTTACCTTAGTGTGCAAAATTATCTGCGTAGTATAGCGGATCAAATTAAAGTTTATTTCCAGTTTGCAAAAAAAATTAACAACTTGTATTTACGTTATTTGACGTTCTCCTTCTTCTTTAACTTCTTTGTTTACTTTTGCGTAGGAGAACTTGGTCGCATTGTTATTTTCCATACTTTTCTATACTTTTTTATACAACTTGTCGCCGTTTAGTTTAGCGTGCAAAATTATCCGCGTTAGCGTATACCGGATAGAATTTGTATGGTGAAACGGGTACAAGATGCCAAAAAACTCCAACCCTAATTACAGATTATACTCAAAACACAGTTTATTCTCAGTAAAAACCATATGTTATGGTCGACCGTGGCATGATGGTTAGAACAAGCAATTATCATGCATAAGATAGTGATTTCGAAATACAACTACCTATCATCATGTTAGCAGCGGTCATCCCGATGTGCCCGATAAACACTTCGAGTAGTCTAGTAATCGACAAACCTCGTAAACGATGCTCAAACTGACGTGCGAAGTCGTCATTAAACTGTAAAGTCTATTGAATGTGAGAAGGTTGCCTATATCTCATTCATGAGATGCAATTGAAATTGTTTTGTTTTTGTTATGAATCCATAAAAACGAGCCATTTGCATGCGGACTAAATCAACATATGGGTCCACATAGTTCACTTCCAATAAAACAAAGTGCATTCACAAAATTTAGTTCGATTCCAACCAAAACTGAAAAATTGTGAAACGATTATACAATGGTGACCAAAATGTAGAACCACCCTTCAGTGTACTCGTAATCATATAATTTGCTAAACCTTAAAAATATGCTTGTGTCGGACGCATGCTAAAGTATACAGATAATTTTATGAAAAACAGAAAACGCCCTCTCAATGCCAAATTACTGCACATTCATTAGTAGAGTCACAATATAAATAGTTACTTTTGTAACCAACAGTTTTGTCCAAGTATTTTTCTAATTCGTCGTGAACATTTTAAGTCCGGCACCAAGCATTTTTCATTTTTCCAATAAAAGACTGATTTCTTTAAGAATTTCCTTTATTTAATTTGCAGCTTAACTTTCTCAGGAGAGACCAACCGACAAAACAGCTACTCAAATCTTACGTTTTGGCATCAAAAATAGAATAGTGGACGACGTTAACAACTATCATAATTAACATAACAAATATTTTTTCGTTATAAATCTTTAAGCATTTCATTCTTTTAATCATGTCATCATCAATATTTTCTAACAGATTTGTTTTCTCTTAAGACTTTTCTGCAAATTATGCAACTAAGGACATTTTGACCTCCTCCCAACTTAAATCCTGGCTACGACCTTGGTACACACAAACTCAGACACCCCCACAAATATCTACAATAAACACAAATTGCGTTGTTGACAAGGTCATCCAATTTACTTTCGGTTCCATGAATCTTTTCAATAATTTATGGCACAGTGGATGGGAATACAATAAAATACATAGAAAGCAACATAAAAAAGTGAAAAAAATTAATTCCAAAAAAAAAAGCAATAAAAGTTGCCAGCATATTAACATGTGCGTGAAGATAAATTCAATATTTAGCTAGCGAATACAAAAATCACATCATTTAATACAGCTCTGTTAGAGAGTTGGCAGTGGTTCTGTTCACAATTATACGAGTATATAACAAAACAATTATACGAGTACATATATAAATCATACTTTTTATTGCTGAATTAGATAGGCCATATATTAAAATCCATATATTAATGTGAAACAAGAAATGGTATCAACGATATTTGTCTACAAAAGCATACGATTTTTAAGTATAAATGTCTCATTTGCCCCTTAACAAAAATTTCTCCCCCAATCACACTTATAGGTATACCACGACGTTGATTTTAGCAAATATTTTCCAGAAATGTCATCCGCTATTTTCAGAAATCTGAGTTTTTTACTTTTATATGACCATCACTATCAACACATTCGCCCATTGTGCCTAACCGAAGAATTCTCCCGAAAACAAACTTAAATTAGGACACTGCCATTAAGAAGGTCCCACATTTTCCAAAAGAATGTCATAACTCTAAATTCTTCGCATTTGTATGACTTTTATAGTTAACATATTTGCCTTCTCTTCGTAAACGAAGAATTCTGTCTCAACCAAAGTTATGCCAGGACAATGCCATTACCAAGGACTTTCAAGAAATGTCAAGCATATTTTCAAGAAGAATTTCAGAACACTGAATTGTTTATAAAGCCCATATAAAAATTAAAGAATTTATATTTTAGAAATTCTTCTAAAAAAAAAATGTGGATAACATTTTTGGAAGTCCTTCGTAATGGCAATGTCAATAAGAATTCTTCGTTTAGGCACAGTGGTCGAATATTTTAATTATGAAAGACACATCAAAGCGAAGAATACAGAGTATTGAAATTCTGACTTAAAATGTAGATAGTACTTCTTGAAAATTCTTCGTAATGGCATTATCCTAGTATATGTTTGGTTGGCAGAGAGTTCTTCATCCAGGCACAAATAAGAATCGTATATTTTGTGTAGGCAAATACTTTTCATCCCGTTTTCTATTTCATTATAATACATCGAGTATATTAATTTTAATATATAGACCACATAGTTTGTTAATAAAAATATCGGTTTATCTAAAACAAATCTAAAAACCATGTTTTTCTATAAAAACTTGTATGTTCACATTAAAAAAGCTCTACAAAGTGCGTAATATAACCATGTAAAATAATATGGTTTTTGTCTTCACTAGTTAAAATCCGTGGCCGACCGTGGGCGCAATGGTTGGTACGCGTGACTATCGTTCACATGATTGTGGGTTCAACCCCGCATACACCCACCTATTAGTATTTGAACAGCGATCACTTTGAAGTGTTTGGTGAACACATCGAGTAGTCGAGTAATCGACAAGTATGATAAATGTTTCTCAAACTGTGAAGTTTGGAATAACCGTTAAACTATTATTATTTGAACAGCGGTCACTTAAAAGTGTCTGGTAAACACGTCGAGTAGTCGAGTAATCAACAAGTCTGGTAAATGCTTCTACAACTATGATATTTAGAATCGGCCCGTTGGCTGAGTCTAAAAATAGAATGCTTGAAACCTTACACAATGTAAGAAGCTTTCGCACGTCTCATTCATAAGATGCAAGAGAATTTGTTTTAGTTAAAATCCGAATTTATTTTCACGCACATAATTCTAACCCCATTTCTAAACAGATTCCCTTCACACTTACAGTTACCACTTACAGTTAACTAATTATACTATATAGTATAAAAACATTACAAAGAATTTAGACGGATAACAATCCCAACTGCACTTCTCTTTTTGCCAGCCATGTAAACTATTCGTCTCCTTTTTTTTATGCTAATTCAATAGATCAATTTTATGATTTCGTCCAGTTTGGAAGGCGCCAATTCGAAGTTAATTGACTTGTTTGCATGTCAAACTTATAAGGCCGCTCTAATGTGAGGTCGGAATTGACTCGTTTCAGTATGTTTTCAGCGACCTTTACGCGATAGAGTTTTTGAAGAAAATTCAGATCTTTTTAATCCAATCGAGCTGCAACGTGTTTCATACCCAAACAATCGTACAAAATGGTATGAACTGATTTAATAGACATAAACAGAAAATTACGATTTTAAGTCTTTCCCTTTATCGATGTTAACTTCAGTTGAAAATATTGATGGTAGACCAGGCAAATATTCCACCACATATCGATCAAGTGATTTTAATCAAGTCGATTCATCGTAAGTCTCCTGTAATCTCTTTAGCGACTCGGCACATGAAACTCCGTGAGATGTACTAACAAAATTGAGGACTGTAAACAAGCTAAATGACAGATCCAGCCCAAACTCCGCATCAGTATAGGGACGACAACAACAATTTTAACAATTCCCTGAAGCGGGCTACGTAAACGATCAATTATTGATACTATTTTGGCAAAAAGTATGTCAAACAACTCATGATTTATAATATAAAACATCGAAACTTCCCCTCAAATATTTTGCATAACATTTTCTTCCAGAAAACTGCTTTATCTGCTTGCCACAGTGTTCATTATTCTGCAACATATAGTAAGACATTGACGGAGTCTGAGACAAATGAATTTTTATTCCACAAATAACGCCTTTTTGCAAGTAAGGCTCTCCGCTTAAATTTCAAGCAGTCATTTCATTTCATTTTATTTTCATTTCACTTTATTTTCACGGAAACCGGATAAATATATGGCCATCTACTATACCATATTTTATAAACATGATGTGAAGATCTAATATTCTTTGACAAAAAGTCAATTCAACATAAAATTATTAATACTGTTTCAAATTAAAAGCTATTTCACACCACTGTGCTTAGGCTCTTACGTTTGCTTTATTTACACATTTAGTAGCGTTTGCTTCTCTCACATTCATTTGTTGAATTCACTATTTATTTGGTCGTTATTGTTATTGTTGTCGCTTTCGGTAGTTCCATATTTAACATATTTCACAGTTTAAAGACCTTTTTCGCTTACAAATACACAGACACAACTGCCGGTAGAGGTTGGGTAGACGACTGAAAGAGAAGCAAACAAATGGTCCGTTTTTGCTTATTCCTTAAGAATTTTTAATAAATTCCGTTTCCACAACACACATAATATAATATATATTGGGCAACATCTATGGAAGCTGAGGAGATGAACTTGGGGAACCCATCCGTACGCTCATTTAAAAAAAAAAAATTTGCATTTTATAGCCAATTTTTATTAAGGTGTGTGAACATTTGACAGCGTCATATCTTGTCTGAAAGATAAAATTTCAAGTTCCCAAATTCGCCTAAACTGAAAACAATGGGGAAAAAAGTTGTAATGCGGTCTTATATTGGATTCTTTCTATTTAAATAATGACAATGAGCCGCTATCAAACCGGAATGGCCCCATTCAATTTGTCTTTAAACAGATAGATTTAAACCAATACTAACAGTCCATATCAGCGACAAGCAGTTTATAGTGGAATATTGTTCATCACAATACAATACAAATACAATACAAATATTTTTGTTAATATACCCCTTTTTTTGGTTTCAAAAGTAAAGTTAAATAAGACACACATAAATCTATGATTTCGATGGTTGAGGCAGTGAATCCTTTTGAGTTTCCTCCAGTGACACTTTCGAAAAAAAATACGGCCCAATAACACCTCCAAACCATAATGCATACCAATAAGTCACTTTTTCCGAAAGCAATAGCTTTTCCACAATCACTTCTCCGTTGTTGTTGACGTAACCACCGAGTGCGAAATGAGCTTCATCCCTCAAGAAAATTTTGTTCAATTGAAAGCCCTCTTTTGAATCGCCACTTTTGTAGTAAGTTTTAACTATTTTTCGTTCTTCGCTTGTTAAACGATCCATATTCGTAAATGGCAAACCTTTCACTAAATAAATAACACTTCAGGTGGCAGGTACTTTACAGCTGACAGCCTTGCCAGATCGCCGGTTTTGAAACCATTTATTGTTTTTACAATTTCTTTGTTTCGGCATATGAACAGTAGTAGTTCAGTTTACGCCACTACCAGAACTCAAAAACTCGTTTTTATATGCGAGTACCACTATGCTCCTGCAGCCTTCGTTTCCCCTGCTACAGTGGTTTTATATTAGACCGTTTTAAAGTTCGGTTGTTATACTTTCACCGTTTCTGTACATCTTCTTTATACCTCATTCTATTAACCCTCAAAAGGAAAGTATCAAATATATTTTGATCAATAAATTTAGAAAAGGTTCCGGTTTTTTAAAAAATGGATTTGGTTTTATTTTCTGCTGCACCACGCATGATATCTGTCGACCATAACTTCATAACTTCAATTCTGGATCCCTCCCAACTGCTGCAGTTATAGTCTTAATTCAAGAAATAAATATCAAAATTGTTAAAAAATACAGAAAAATTCCCGTTTTTTCTAGAAATTAGTTTAGGTCTTGTGTACACAACTCGAGCAATCTCGTTTAATTTCGAATTTAGCCTGCCACGAAACGTTTTCGGGTATATTCCAATCTCTTAGCTCAAGTGATGTAACTCTATTCAGCTTCCAACGGAAAAGTGGATGAGAGAAATGACGGAGAAGCTTAAGCCGATGTATTGACGATCAAAAATGTATATACGTTAGTTATGAGGTCTAACATATATATTCTGGCAAAAAAAAATGCCAGTAATTAATCATTACAAAATTTCGTTTAAAGAGATTGTCAAGAGTTTGGACGAGATCTGCCATTTAGTTTGCTTACAGAGCCCGATTTACACATTTCATCTCAAGCGTGTTCTGCGACTTTTACAATGGATAAAAGTACCGAATAAAGAATTTGTCTCAAATTTCGTATTGGAAATGAACGGTGAATTGACTTTGTCAGAAATACGTGCATATGAGCGGTACAGTGCATTCAAAAGCTGTCGGAACGTGATGGAAAATTTGCCTCGGTATGGACAATCAATTGCGGTTACTTACATGAGTCTCGCCGTAAGGCCTTACTCATGGTGTGCAATCACACGTGGGACTGTTTTCTCTTTTTCTTTTCCTTTGTATATTTCTTTTCTTTTTTGCGACAGCCAGCGCCCCTTTGGGGTACTCCAACAAACCCGAATGGATTAGTCAAAGTACCTTTGAGATAAAAAGCAAGTCCCCTTGAAAAATTTCTTTAGGACCTGCTTTCTCTCTCAGCCAAAGTACCTTTGAAGTCACTTGGTATGAAGTGAGCTTCATCCCGGTTAGGAGTGAGACCTATCTAGGACACCTCAGATAGATAAAGAGCAATGTTCTCCAAGTTCCCGCATTATCTTCAGGAGACTATGAAGGAACGCAAAATCACTGAAAAAACATGTTCGGGTAATCACAGCCAGCACCATGCTCCCAAAGGGGTCCAACGCCACGACCAGGCAAGAACAAAATGTTCCTGAGGCCCCCGGTCTCCCGTCCTACCAGAAGAGAAGAACCCTCTGGTCTGGGACAGACAAAAGTTGCTCCAGATTTGATATACCTGGCATGGAACTAGTCGCCCATCATATACGCTATAAATTTTCAACGTCCGAGGAGAAATATCGACACAACATTAAATGTCATGCTCTTCTAGTCTATTAACCACATCTCTCTTCGAAAGACCTCCATGGTAGTACGACTACCCCTGTTGCCAGGGGCCTCGGAATGGTCAGCCATCGGTGTATTCAACGGGAGTTAACATTGATATAGTGAAATAAATTTTGGCTTATAATCGTCAATTAAACTTGAGCCTTCGAACTTTCAGTTTCACACGAATCGATTAGAATCATTTTAAACAACTCGTTGGGCAGCAAACGTATTGCCGCTCAACCAATTCCGGAAGACTTGAATTTCCTTCCTTGTGTAAAGATCGCTGAAACCATGCTAGAACAAATTAGTTCCAAAACCACATTCATAAAATGCATGAGTTTGACAACATGCTTCGGAATGGCGTCTTCCAAATGGGCCGGAAAAGAAAAAATCAAATCAAAGTCAATCGAAAATATAGATAATTTTAACTGTTTTCTTCGATTATCCGAATTATGTCGATCAAACGAGCCAAAAACGGAATCGAGGTCGATCAGAGATCAAGATAATGTTGAGTGTTAACTTGGATTATCGCAGTGTTGTGCAATCTGAATTTATGCCACAAGATCGGGCGGTAAATAAAGAATATTATCTGGGCATTATACGACGTTTGAGGGCGTAAATTCATAACAAAAGCCTTGATTTGTGGAAAGAAAACTTATGGATTTTCCACCACAATATCAGATCATCTCACAAGGATGTCACAGTAGAAGGAATTTCTGGCCAAAAACTCAAAAAAGTGTATAAAAAAACACTATATTCCCATGATATGGCTTCAGCTGACTTTTTTCTTCTACCAAAACTCAAAGAATAAGTTTTCAGTCGATAAAAGACATCAAAGAGAAGTCGCTGCGAGAACTAAATACCTTTCCAGAAAATGCAACCGAAAAATGTTTTGACGAATGGATTAACCGTTAGTACAACTCTTTTACATCGGAATGGGCATACTTTAAAAGAACGATGCAATAAATTTAAATGAACTCTTAATATTTTGTGTTTTACTGATAAATTCTGGGCACTTTTCTATTAAAATGTAAATATTTATAGCTGTTACAAATCTATTTTGTGGTTCCTACCAATGAATATCTGCAAAGTGGGTAAGACTCTGCCACCATATGAAAGATGGCAGTGTAGCTTTAACCGATGATCTTTATATCTGGTATGGATCATAAGATATCACAGTTGATTTCCGAATGGCTGCTTAATTAATTCAAACACACAAAGTTTATCGAACGTGAGATATAAACATATCTAGAACGAAACATATGCATGCCAGATCAATTTTTTCCTATGGCCTGAAATCGGTTCATTAGGCCAACTGTTTGAGAGCTGTTTCAATACTTCAAAAAAAATTAAGTCAATTAGAAAACTAAAAATTAGTCATTATTAAATATCGCATAAAACAAGTAATAACTATACGAGTTCAAGTGAGCTGCTGTATTGCATATTCTATGTTTTACTATCTAAACAAAATGTACTAACACATAATTTTAAAAATTATAAAAACTATTGTTTTGTTTATTCCGTTTATTGTGATTCCTATAAATTGTGAGATGAGTATACCCACATGGCCCCCGACTGAGGCCCCCTGAGGCATAACAAGGCACACTTTTGACATAAATCCTTGACGAATACACTTGTAAAACAATTAAGAATTTCAAATTAAAATCCAAACATCTGTCAAATTTGATTGGCATGTGTTTATACGAGTATCAGAAAGCTTCCAAAAACAGCAATAAGAAATATTAGAATTCTTTGCCAAGAAATACTTAAAACAAATGAACAGATTTACGGCATTCTGAAGAATTGACGGGGACAATGCAAGATTAAGAAATTTTAGTTTTTTTTAGAATGGTGAATAAGAGAGCTCTAAGTGGGTGGTGTTTTCAGCCTTAGATATTTCCTTGTTGATTTGACTTTAATGACAATCTGTACCTATAGATTTAATAACTGAGCGGGAACCCTCCTTGACTGCACTTAAAACTAACCAACCTAAAAAAGAAGATACAAGAAAGTTCGGAAGGAATATTTTCATTCTTTAACATAATCTTTTAGCTCGATATAATTTTTTTGCGATATATAACACATTTTATTTTGTAATAAGAACTGCTAAACTCCTTAAAATAACCATCAACCGTAGACTTCACCTCTTCATTGTTGGCAAATATTTTACTACCGAGCCATTTCTTTAAGTTTGAAAATGAAAAATAGTGCGAGGGAGCTAAATCTGTCGAATAAGCTGCGTGATGAAGTAATTCGAATTTTAATTCATTAATTTTGGATCGCGCAATATTGGATCTTTCGCCAAATGCGACCTTTTCTCCACAACTTAATCACTTAAACGCTGCAATATATTAGCATAATATTCGCCATTGATGGTCTTTCCTTTCTGAAAATAATTAATAAAAATAATTCCATGTGCATTCCAAAAATCAGACGCCATGACCTTGCCTGCAGACGGAACCGTCTTCGCCTTCTTTAGACACGATTCTCCCATTCCAGTCCACTGAATTGACTGTTCTTTTGTCTCAAGTATAAAGCGGTAGACCCAAGCCTTATCCATGGTTATAAATCGATGCATAAATTCGACTTTACTGTGATGAAACATCGCCAAACACTCTACTGAAATACATTTACGACACTGTTTTTGATCTATTGAAAGAAAGCGCGGCACCCATATTGCGCATAGCTTTCTCACCTTCAAATCTTCGGTCAATATACAATATACAGTACTTTTTGAAATGCCTATCATTTCACATCAGTTTGTGGATTTTCTTAATCGTGTCTGGCGTGGGTACCTCAATTAGTCGACCACTACGATGTTCGTCTTGGCAGCTAGTACGGCCTCGTTTAAACTCTGCTACCCAATATTTTACAATGGTAAACGAAGGAGCAGACTCCCTAGAGTAGAATCTAGCTTGGCCTTAATGTTGGTTGTTGTTGTTGGTTGAGACCTTTCAAATGGAAATATTGAATTACATAACGGTGACCAATTTTGTTCTTGTTTACAAATTCACTGAAGTCATTTACTTTTGATGGCTCGAATAAAACTACTAAACAATATGGCGCCTTGAAACTCAAAACATATTTTTCATAAGGTTGCCACTTTCGTAAAAATAATTTTTTTCAAATTACTGGCACCACCTACGTCAGTTCGGTTAGTTTTAGAACTTCGCATAATCATAGAAAGTTTTTAAACTATCGCATCTATTATTGAGATTTTAGAAGAAATACTTTGCACAGAGCTTAAGTAAACCTAACGTTCTCAAGGTTACATTTCTAATAATCATCAGCAAAAAATACAACTTTCAGTAATGAGTCTATCTTTACCGAATTTTAGCTAATAAATTGTCAAGAACATCTGTACATAATTAAAAATTAACAGTCATAATACAAAAATGTATATTTCGCGTTAATAAATTATCCAAGCAATATTTCAAAATGTTTGCGATTCATTAGCTACTATAATGTTTGCTAATTAGTCAAATTATTGTTATAAGAGTACAGAAAATTTGTATTATTGCCAAATATCTAACTATACACACTCGTATACATAGGTGTATGCGTACACACGCAATGTACCTACAGTGGAGGGCAAAACTAATTACGTTTCTGTTGTGTTGTAGTAAATTTCACGTTCAAAACTACACTCAAAGAGGCACTACAGGAAGCAGAAAAAGAGGGCAAGTCGTTCACAAAGAATAGCATTTCCACAGCTTCTACAAATACTAATATACAAGCATATTTTCCCCTTCTTTGGAAGCTGTTTTTAGCAACATACAACTATATAATATAAAGATGTTTTGCAATAGTAAGTTGAGTTTATTTAAAAAGACTGATAAACAAGAAATATGTATTCTGTAAAATAAAATAAGTATTTTTTATGTGCATTTCTGAAATCCTAATGCAATCTTGAGATATATTGAAATGATTCCGTGACGAAGATTTTCATCTTCTTCCGAGAAGCAACTAAATATTACTTAAGAGCTAACAAACACCTAAAATCGTAGGTTTTCACTGGTTTGTGAGAAATTAAAAGAAAAAGCTTTGAAATGGCGCCGTAAACAACAGTTTTTCTCCTATAACAAGCACATATTAAATTGCTAATCATGAGTTGCGGATCTTTTTAACATCTTTGGATGCTCTGTTACTGCTTCTTGGTGAATCCGTATAACATCTTTGGATACTCTTCATTGCTGGGGAAGAAGACATAAGAATTTAAGAGAGGGGTCAGCTTTTATAGACGCCCTTTTGTGCGAAAAGCCAGAATTTCATTTGCCGTAAAGCAAACAAGAATTGACGGATATAGGAAATTACAGTGGGCTCATGTTTCTGCTTAATTAGGAGATTGGGATTCATATTAATACCCATCTTTGATCCAATAAGTTATTTACAGGGTGGCTGGAAAATATTATTACATTAATAAATCCAAATAACTTTATTTATCTTCATAATAAGGAATGAAGATGTAGATTATTTAATACGGCAAACATTTAGCACTCGATAAAAATGAATGAATTGCAGTTCTCCAATTACAGATTATAGAGGGCGACACAAAGTATCGCAAAAGAAAAAAAGACCCAAATAATATTATAAAAAGAATGTCACCCAGAGAATAAAATGAGGTTTTTCTTCTGCAACATTATATTTCGACCATATGCATGTAAAGACCAGAACCTGCACATGTGAACGGCGTATGAAGTCGACGTGATTTTGGTCAGGCCAGGAAACTGTAATAAATCAAAACTATCCTTAGATGTGGTTTCATTCTGGTGACGGTCCTTGGATTTGAGGTAAAATTTTTATTTTAGCATCGCAGCAAAAATTATATTATTCTATAGACAAAACAGCTATCTTTAGACAAACATAATTATGTTTATTATAATATTGATCAAAATTTTTCTTTTATTTCAAACATGTAAATCTGGTAAAAATTTATCTTATTCTAAAGACAGAAAGCTGTCTTTAAACAAATACAAAACTTTCTTCAAAATTATTCAAAATTCTTCCTTTATTTCAAACATGTAAATCTGGTGTAATCACACTTTGTATTCACATTAATATTTAAAACATTTTTATCTAAACTTTATTCTGTTTAAAGCAATATTATCTGTAATTATAACAAATTTTAGCTATTCATGTCGTTCAAAAATTTATGCCCACCACTGTACAACTGTTAATATGATGATAGACATTCTTCACTATCGCCATGAACATAATTAGAATATTAATTTAATTGCTGTATGTTAGGATGTGCCCGCGTTCATATCACACAGTATTGTATTACTTGAATGAAGCTTACATTAATAACATCATTCTGACCACGAACTATTATTATTATTTTGTTTAAATTATTATGTGTTCGTTACAGCGATATTCGCAATGTGTTAACAGAAATAAGAAAAAGAAAAAATAAATCAATGCAAACATTATATTTTACTCACATTCTGTATTGACCTTCACAACGTTAATACTGTTGAGGCGGCTATAAAACACTTCTTGGTATTCGGTAGGCAATATTTGTGTCAGCTGGTGATTATTACGTGTCTGGGAGATACCCCAATCGAAAGGTGAGTCAGATTTGTGGGTTTTAAAAACGCAAAGTTTATGAGTAAAAAGTCCTTCAAGTTGTCTAAAGGACACAAATATTTGCTGAAAATACGGAAGACTACAAAAAAAGTGTAAGAAAAAATCTTCGCCATAGAATAATATCTGGAATAATTTTACTGGCAAGTTGGAAGAAATATATGTATGTTGGGAGTTGATTGACGCGAGAAAGAGACAATCCAAATTTTATATTTTTTCTTTAAGTGTTCGCTTCACTTGTGCACATGTTTATTGCAAAAAACTAAATATTAAGACTCTTCCACTGAAAAGTGGACAAAGCAAATACACCTACGGTCGCAAGGTTGAGTTAGAAAGTTTATTTATTTATTCATTTATTTATTTATTTATTCATTTATTTATTTATTTATTTATTTACTTATTTATTTATTTATCCAAAAAACAGTAATACTAAGGCTTTAAGGCCAAAAATGCGTCTTATACAGCAATAAATTCCTGATTATCTGTAATTATCTTCAATCTATTTAAATGTATATATACATATATATATATATACGAGATGTGTTCAAAAAATAAGGTGAATTTTCATTTTTCTAAAAAAATATTTATTTATTCATCAATTTCTATTATATCTCCTTCAGAGTAGTCCCCATCAGATACAATACACTTGTGCCAGCTTTTTTCCAATACTCAAAGCAGTTCTGAACTTTATTGTATATCCTTGACCTCTCTCAGCGATTCGTTTTTTATCTCCTCAATCGTCGCAAAACGCCGTCCTTTCATGGGTCTCTTCAATCTTGGGAACAGGAAAAAGACGCAGGAGACCAAATCTGGTGAATACGGTGGCTGAGGCATGATAGCAGTGTTGTTTTTGGCCAAATAATCTCTCACAAGCAAATATGAGGAAGCAGGTGCATTATCACGATGCAAAAGCCATGACTTTTCTTCCACAATTCCAGGCGTGTTTTTCGTATTGCTTCACGCAAACGACGCATAACTTCAAGGTAATACTTCTTATTTACCGAACAACCTTGTGGTAAGAACTCCTGATGCACTACGCCATGGTAATCGAAGAAAACAGTGAGCAAAACCTTGACATTTGATCGAACTTGGTGTGTGTGTTTTTTTTTGTCTTGGCTCTCCGGGACTCTTCTATTGAGACGATTGGGCTTTGGTTTCGATGTCATAACCACATACCCAAGATTCTTCACTAGTTATGACCCTTTTAAGCAAATCTGGATCATCGTTGACGTCATTCAATAATTCTTTAGCGATGCTCATGCGACGTTGTTTTTGGTCAAAATTCATCTTTTTGGAACAAACTTCGCTGCCACACTCTTCATCCCCATTGACAGTTACCGTTGCGCCGTTTTCAGTTTCACAGAAGTAAGATCCAATGATTGCTCCTGACCAAATTGCACATCAGACTGTCACTTTTAATGGATGCAAAGGTGACTGATGAATAATTTGAGGGTTTTCCATTGCCCAGGTGCCTCGTCATTCATTATGATTTCTTCATGAAAATCGGGGTTGTCATGGGCGAGCTGTAACATCCTATTGGCATATGTACGGCGGCGTAAATGGTCTTGTGGAAGAAGCTCTTGTGTCAACTGAATCTTAAATGGAAACAAGTGCAAATCATTGTGCAAAATTGTGGCCAAAGTTGTTCTTTGAAGACCAAGCTCCTGAGCACGGCGTCGAATTGAGGTTGATGGATTGTGTTGGACACTTTGTTGAGCAGCAGTAACGTTTTCAGCCGATCTTGAAGTACATTGTGGTCCCTGCTTGGCCCTATCAGTTACAGACCCTCTTTCTTCGAAATCATTCACTACACGATAAATAGTGCATCTTGTTGGCACGTTGTATCTCCCAACGTAACTTTCTCATTGCCACAGCAATCGATGATTAATTTTGATAAATTGTTTTAGCGATTAAAACGCGTTGGTTTATCAAATATTTTCCAATAATAAATTTGCCAAGTCTCTACTTCACGACTGCCAAATATGAACTGTCAAGACTAATGTTTACCAAAATGGCGGCAAAACAAAGTAGTATACCTTCCCGACGAACACCTTGTATAGTATTTGATTTTATAATATTTTGATTTACTCCAGCGAAAAAGTTTTTTTTTATATTTATTAATTTATAACTAGCGAACAAATAAATTAAATTAAACAAGATATATAAAGCAGATAGATTGTATTGAAACTACTTAGTTTGAACTCCAAAAATTATATCGCTTCCGAGATAGCCTCCAAAAAAGAAGTTTTCTATCGGCTCGATATTCATATACTGCCACGTAATATGAGAAAAAATAGCAGATAGCGAGAGTATTTTGAATTAAATTTTTACCATTTTTTGCAAATAAATGACCTATTAAAAAACGAAGTGGACTAATTTGTACTCTCGTCACTTTTTTTCACAATGTAACTCCTGGAAGAAAACATCTATGGTACCAAGTATTCCATGACCGAAAGCGCCTCATGACTTCTTAAGTTGATTCAACGATATCCGTCTGCTGATTGGCTGCATGACTTTTAGACACGATAATTACTGTAAATCTTTATAACTCTTCTTAAAAAGCGCGGCACAGCCTACTATTTGCTAGATCATAGAGGGGAATTGGGAACAGCTTATACCGAGCCATCGCTTCCGATACCTCCCATACAGTTAGACAGATTATCCGAAATTCAACCTTTCCTCTTTACCTCCTCATTCATAGACTGTAGTAGCTAACATTTCTGGTCGTTATATTAACTTATAATACTGGACACAATTTAACAAAATTTACTTATTAACCGCGCCGCTGACCGATTTAACCCACATATTTTTAGCTTCACACCTTTCAGTCAAATTTGGCAGACATCAGGCATTTGGTGAACTAAATTTTATGGACAAAAAAGGAGGTCATCGCTACAAACTTTTTGTTACCTGCCATTCGAATTGATCGGTTTTACGAGAGACTTTGTGCTTGAATGTGGAGCTGCATTGCAACCGGGTGCTACAGACCCTTACAGTAGCAGAGGTGGTAAGATAGGCCTCACCTCCGCCAATGGGGATTACGTTCCATACTAGCATAATCAATTTGGTATCTCCTGGCTGGAAGAAAGGTTTGACAATTGCGATAGTACCAAAATTGTCAGCCTCTTTTTCCAGATAGTCCAAGTTTTACTTGGCTTTCCCAGGGGGGATTGCGTTGGCAATCGCATTGTAATATGCCCAATATACCGCACACCGTGGTTATGGCCTTTACGGCAGGACTCACGTTAAACCCCCGTGGACTCTTATCGGTTTTACGAAATTCAAAATTTCCTCTGCAATTGTTAACTTCAAGGCGATAGTAGAATACATTTTCTCCATTATATTACCTTATAATTCCCTGTAAAACTTTGAAGAAGTTGACCTGGCAATTATGTCCTTTCTGATAACTTTGATTAAATTCATATATATTTAGCTTTATATCTTTCAAGCAGTTGTATTAAATTAAATTAAATTTGGAACACATCATATGTTTGGAAAACTAAGTTCGGAGAATTTAAATGGGAAACATTGACACACCTCTTCTTCTACCATTCACTCAAATAGACCAATTTATTGACATATAATTTGCCCTGTGTAATTCTTAATTCGTAGATTGCGGTTACTTAAATGTATATCAATTGTATTGCATTGTAATGATTGGTAAAATTTAAAAAAGTCGACTGGATAGCAACGTCTGCTCCGGTACCTCCCATGTAAGTTGCCTCATTTTAATCATATATTCATAAATTTACATCTTCCACTCAATTGCACTACATTTCGTATAATTTAAAACGTACCATTCGTTTAGTAAACATAACTAGGCGAATGAAAATTTCACACCCCTTAGATATCCTAAGACTTCTGAAGGTTTTAAGTTTGTGTCTTTTATTGTGCTTTAATTCAGAGTATATTTTGATAATATCCAGGAGATTTATCATGCCATTTGTGTGCCTTTTGTTCTCCTTAATTCAAAGTATTTATTAAGGCGTCTTTTCTGGCACCATTTGCATTTTTGAACCAAAGCCAAAGGACATTGAGTGAAGTTATCTGTAAGTCAGCTAACATGATAGAAATTCCTGTACTGGTTTTTATTTGATTTGGTTTTACAAATAAGAGAAAGAGAGGAAGCACAAGAGAGAAGGACAGGAATTCCATATGCTCCTCCGTCTTAAGCTTACCAAATAGAAAAATTAATTTTGATAATTACTTGTGGTATTTAAAACTAAAGTCATGAAATGTTTTTGAACATTTGCACAACAATACAATCGTTGTTTACCTATCACCACAAGATTGCTACAATTTTACTTTTTGATAAAGTCCTTTTATTTTTGTTAAACATTTTCCTTCAAGTATATGAACTCATACAAATAACAACAAAGGACAAGAGTGTTCGTGCGTAGTTCAAACTAAAATATGTAGCAAAAGTATCTTGGGCACTTGCCAAAACTTTGCGGATGACATTTTTATTTACCATTCATTGTTAGAACTTTAGCATTTTAAAAACATTTTTAGGATATTTCTGCAATCATTCACTTTGTTGTGCAATCACTGCACATTTGGATAGAGTCAATTGTTCGATTTAAATCGTTTCTATAGAGGAAAAATGTAGTTTGTTTAAGCAAAAAAAGTATTTGTATTGTTCAACATGTTGCTTATAATCAAATATTTAAAATGATTAAACGAATCAATAACTTAAAGAAAAACAATAAACATGAAGTCAAATTCGTATTTACTACAAATGTGGGTTAGGACAAAGTGGAGTTTATTTACTACCATTGTTGTCCTTATTGCGAGGCTTATTTCTGCCGCATTAGGATATCGTAATCCTAATGAACTAAATCCTAATAATGATTATAATCTAAATGAACCTATAATGAACAAGTTGTAGTACTTTTTCAAAACAGTGGTTTTTGAAAAATCGTGAATTGATAAAAGCTAACATATGTTTTGTTAGCATAAATACAAAACCCCCATAGTTATAACAAACTAGCGGACCCGGCGAACTTTGACTCGCCACAATTTAACGCCTTCAGATAAACTCCCGAGTAATAATAAAACACAGATAGTTCAAATTTCAATGTGATTTATTTGAATGGAATCGAAATCAGTAGAGAGCGATGTGATGAACGATGTTTTTTGATTTGTTTTCCGGTGCAAAAACAAACAACGAATACGGTTTCCCAATACGCGAACAGGCAACGTACAGCTGACCGTGCGAAAAACGGGGAAATTCGAGATTAATTCCACAGACTTCCAATGATTGGCTTTGCGAGTTATTGATTGTCATCGCAAAAGTCAATCGAATGGGGAACTGAATCCGCTTGAATTGGAATGGAAGATCAGTTGGAATCATCGGAATTAGAGGGATAAGAGCTTCCCCTCCTTTGAATTTGCCCTTGATGA